>UCOJ01000209.1:0-158422 GCA_900474305.1 Cecidostiba fungosa | reverse complement strand
TATATATATATATATATATATCAAAGAACATCTAAAACAATCTCGGCGTTTCTTATAGAACGGAAGTCGAACGTGTGTAAATAAATACTAGAACAGTAAAGCAAAGATAGCTGACTCGTGTTTTATATTATTTATTAATCTTAATGTTGAATTCTATCTTTATGCCCCCTGTTTATGTGAAACACCTTTGTTAATTTTGCTACTGTTGAGTATGCATCGATCCGTTAAATATGATGTAGAAAATTGCAATTCAAACTTAGGATTGATAACAAATTGTTTATTTTTTCAACTTGTTGAAGTTTCAAGAGTTAGACTACTTCGTTTTATGATAGCGTTAACCTTAGTTCTAGTATGATAGTTACGAAAGAAAAGAAATTTTTATATGACTCAGAGAGAAAGAGAGAGAGAGAGAGAGTGTGTGTGTTGTAATTGAGGATAGTACGATGTATAAGAAAAATTGTAATTAGATTAATTTGCGTTTATCAATATCAATACTTGCTTTACAATAGATATCTGTCTCTTAGTTTAATCACAATTAACATATCTACGCGTATTGATAGGTAATCGCATTCATTATTTTCACCAATTCAACAATAGGAGACATTATAATTACTTTCTAAACATAATAATATGAATATCTTGTAAGATAACATAGCTCATTACACTATGAAACGATCGAAACAATCACAAATGAACTTTTTATGTAAATCGGTGTAATCAATAAAAAAACCGAGTAAATAATTAATTTTAATCATTACCTCTAGAAACTCCTACCAAACACCTGACACGACTCGCTTTCTTCATGTCGCCGATTCTGCTGTACAGCGAAAGTGAAATTTCTAGATTTGCAGTAGCTTCCTTGGGATTATCCTATTAAACCGTCATACGATTATATCATTTTTAAACCGTTATTATTTACTATTAAAAATGTATTACTTGGCTCAAATAATATTCTCCTGCTAGCCAACGGGCTTCAGCCAATTTATCTTGCAAATTGAACTTTTCAGCGCTATCTTTGAATTTTTGCAAGTGCTCCAAAACTTTTTCGTGATTGCCCATCGCCTATGGGTTGTATATGTTTATTATTTACAATGTTATTAGGCACTTTGTTATTTTTTTTTTTTTTTTGTACTTTGTGCGCAAGAGCCATCTCCGAGTGAGCATCGCATATGCCCAGAGGATCGGGAATTTTCTCCAGTATTGCAAGGCCTCTAGAGAAATGCTTGATTGCTTCCTTGACATTTCCAGCGGCAATTTCGCTCTTACCGAGCTCACGATGAGCCTCCGCTACGGATTCTTCGTGACCGGCTGTCGAAAAAATCGTGAGCATTAAAATTTAATTATTGCGTATAAGAATATATTTTATAACTTTATTATGTCATCATCAAAATAAAAAAGGTTGACTGACATTCGCAAGCAGTAGATAGCGCGACTCGGCACGAATTCACCGACACTTCGACTTCGCTATCTCGAACATCGCGAGCTATAGTCAGTAGGACTTTCTGCAGTAACGTGCAACATTCTCGAAACAAGTTCTCCTGCTTGAAGCCCAAAATTTTGGAAGCGTTCCAGGGCTTTTCTCGGGAGTCCCGCTGGGCTACGCGCACGTGCTCCAAGGCCGTTTTTGAATCGTTTACTAAAAAGTTTGTTAGTTTTCAAACAATTTGTCAACTTCATTTTTATCGTTTACAATGCTGAATTTTCGCTGACACTCGTAAAACAAAAATCTCGCATAGACGTATCGCAAGATAGAGATAACTTGCTTGTCTCTCTCTTCAATCTCCTTGGCTATCCATACGGCAGTACGATATAGGCTGTCGGCTATCCACAACCATTCCCAGCCCAAATTTTGAACGAATACTGCCGTCTCGATTAAGGAAATTGTTCTTGTAGCCGCTGGTACTAGAAAAATTGTTTATCTCATACCTATATAATAAACAACTTCGCCATAAACAAAATTCTGAAAAAAAAAAAATTTACTTGTACGCCGACAGAAAATAGCGAAAACTTTTCGGAGTCTATCGACTAGCTCCTTGTTGTCCCTCAGCCGAGGTTTATTCCAAATAACAGTATCCGGTCCTGCTACTCTCCTGGTTTCCTCTTCTAGATCAAAGAGAAATTCGAAGTACTCCGCCGCTTCGTGCGAGCCTTCCTCGCGTAACTCGCTTACCACTACATCGTTGTATGGGATTTTGTGTCTTTAAGAGCGAAAATAGAATGTTTATTCCGTTATATACTTATTCCGAAAAGGACTGTTATTTAATCAGTACGTATAACCTTCTGATTTCCGTCGACGTTAAAAAAGGTAACTTTGATTTAATTTCCTCCTTGGTTTTAGGGATGTCTCTCGCTGCCACGGACGTTAAACTTTTCATACGGGTAGACCTTATCATGCTCGACTTTTTCTCAAAATTTCTAATATCAAAGAGTCTTCTGAATCTCTATAACCTATCGATTGACGGTGATTTCCCCTTTCTCTCACTGCGAAGTTTGCTTCATTTATCGATGGTATATATTATAGAACACGCACTATACTCATATTTTTTAGAAGGTGTCGCTAAACTCGGTCAAATGAAAAGCATCGGTTAATGGTTTTGCAGTAAATCCACTGCATAATTTATTGCACGAGATAAATACCGGGTAAACAATATGAATGACGATAATATTTTATCGCCGGGCCTTAAGAAAGCCCTATACATATAACGTGTCGGATGCGCGTCATCACAGTGGCATATGCGACAAAAACAAATTTGATTTCACAAAGGTATACACGTGTGGATACATTTATTTCAAATTTTATAATGATCAAAGATATACGTAACAAGCAACAACAACTCGATCGACATACGCAGTGTGATAACGCGCTCGATATGCCGTCTATATATTCCTCCCCTCGCACTAAAAACTATCAACTTGTGGCGAACAGCATTATATGCATACAATATAATCGTTAGAATAAAAAATAAAGAAAGAAGAATAAGGTAAGAGCAGCAATCGTTAAAAACACGCGACGAAAGGAAGATTACGAATATATTATAATATATAACGTATATATCAGTATACAATGAGCAAATTGTGCGTGCACATTGAAACCCCCCACGACAAACAAAATATTAAATATATAGAATATATAAGAACAACAACGAAACGAACAAAAAAATAGTAAGTAAAAACGGTCGCGTGCGGGTGTCCACGTTAAGTTTCGCGCACGACGACGACTACTCCCGAGCAATGTGTTTGTGTTTCTTTCTAATTAAACGGTGCTTCAATTCCCTTAGACGATAAGAAGAAAAATACATATACATATGCGTATATAGATATCATCATCTCTTAGAGCGTAAATATACACATTAACGTTGGTAATAGTATTAATATAATAATAATTAAAAATTAATCATTGACTCTCGTTAAGCGTTATCTATGTATGAACGAAGAAGAAAAACGTGTTGTCTATACTAGTGCGTGGGCTCTTAAGCCTTGATGCCAGCACCGCGTTTCCTGGGCTCGAGCTTGACCTTGAAGCCCTCGGCACGCTTGAGGATGATGTCGGCTTGGAGCCTGAAGTCCTCCTCCTTGACGGTCGACCTGACGCGGAAGTTCCTCAGGATGGTGGACAGGAGGATCTTGAGCTTGAGCATGGCGTACTTGCGACCTACGCACGAGCGCGGACCAGCCGAGAACGGCACGAACGCGTAGTAGTGACGGTTGGCGGTCTTCTCCGGGAGGAAGTTGTCCGGGTTGAAGACGTCCGGGTTGGGGTAGATGTGCGGCTGGCGGTGAAGCTTGAACGTCGCCACGACTACCGTGCAGCCGGCTGGGATCGTGTAGTCTCCGGAAGCTGTTCGATTTTGACAGAGAGAGAGAGAAAAATCGTCATAACCATAACGATCGTTCAAGTTACAATGACGCGCTTGATATACGTACCGAGCTTCAGGTCCGTCTTGACCTCGCGCGCGATGATGGGTACCGGTGGGTACATGCGGAGGGTCTCCATGAGGCACCTCTCGAGGTACTTCATCTCCAGGGTGTCCTGGAAGGTGGCGGGCCTGTCGCTGTCGCCGAAGATCTCGTCGAGCTCCTGGATGACCTTCTCCTGGATGTCGGGGTGGCATCCCATCATGGAGAGGAAGAAGCTGGAGCCGGCAGCGGTGGTGTCGTGACCCTCGAACATGATGGTGTCGACCTGCTCCTTGACCTCCTCGTCGGTCAGGACGACGCCGTTCTGGCTGGCCTCGACCAGGAGGTCGAGGAACGCCTGTCTCTTCTTCTCGCCGACGTCGTTGTCGTCGACGTCCAAGTCGTCCTTCAGTCCGGCGGACTGTCCGAAGGACAGACCCTCGACGACGGTGGTGTTCTTCTGGTCCTTGGCGGCGGCGGTGGTGTCGACGAAGTTGCGCTTTCCGCTCTTGTAGTCGTCCTTCTTGCGGGCGATGACCTTCTTGGTCAGGCCGTGGATGATGTCGAGCAGGTGCACCTGCTCCTTACCGTACTTGGTGAGGTTGAACAGCCAGTCGGGCCTCAGCCAGACGCGAGTGTGACGCAGATGGAGGATGTCGCACATCCTGATGGAGGAAAAGAGAAGCGCGAGTCGCGTCGTCAGAAAAGTCGATTATTCGAATAAGACATGCAAATCGCCGGGCCGCTGCTTTGTTCTACTCTCATTGTAGGATAATCGCGGCGCGCATTACCATTGCATGAATATTCAAGAAGAAGAAAATAAGGGGCGACTCACTTCATCACGGCCATGGCGTACTCGAAGCCGCTCTTGTCCTGGGTAGTCTTGGACACACCCATGGCGGTCTCGAGGAGGATCTCGACGGTCGTCTCGGACATGTAGTCGTGGATGTCGAACTCGCGGTCGTCCTCTTTGCGCATCTTCTCGACAACGGCGCGCGAGTTGGCGTTGAACAGGTCGATGAAACTCTTGAGAACGTTCAGGTGGAAAGTCGGGGCGATCAGTTTGCGGTGAGCGCGCCATTTCTGACCTGCAGTTAAAACAAGCGTTAAGCGTCGCGTTCGCACAGATTCTGGTTTTTCGGCGTGTGGTTATGTAAAGTACGCGGGAGCTAGGCAACTACTTTTTACCGGTTGTATAAAGACTCGTTTTCTTTTGCGGCTGCATTATATACCTGTATACGGAGCTGACGCGATCGATAGATCGAGTGAGGTAACGCGTCATCGTGTTATGTAGAATCAATTGCGACGTGTCAACGACGCGTAATTATTTGAAAAGTTTTACTTTTTACTTATTTAAGAGACATCGATCGAGATTGTAATTCGCCAACCGCGACGACGACAAAAATGCCACTGTATTGCGCACAGCTGCCGCCGCGAGAGAAAGCACGCGAACGAATCTCCTTCCTGCTCCGCGCGGAGAGCTGCATTTAAAATTTCGGTCGCTCGCGAGAGATGGAAAAAGAGCGCGCGAGACGAGAAAGCCGCGCGTTTCCTACTGCTGCTGCTCGTAGCAATTTAGCGCGAGAAATTACACTACATGTACGTAATAATGTGTCTCTCGACTGTGTTTATGTTTTTCATTTTTCCCCGCCGCGCCGGGATGTATTACAAGTCTGCGTTCGGGAATTTTGTTGTCATTTCTAAACTTACGTAATGATGGTGTAGTGCCGCTAATTACCCGCGTGTGTTCGTTTATTATCGCGCGAAATTGAGAAATAATATCTGCGTGTTTTTTGCAAAAAAGAGAGAAAATCAAAAATTGTATCTCGCTGCACACGTACCGGTGGAGATGAGGAGGCCGTTTCCGAGCCAGGGCTGGAAGAACCTGTACTCAGGGGACTTGTCGATGTAGACGTGGCTGGAGAGGATGACCTCGACGTCGCGCGGGTCGATCAGGAAGATGACCAGCTTGGGTCCAATCCACAGCTTGATGACCTGGTCGAACTCGAAGGACCGCTTGTAGACGTTGCGGAAGATGGCTGTGAAAAATTCGGTCGTGTGCGTTCAATATTCGGTAATTATTTAAAAATTCGGCAATATGCGTGTATCAATTAATCTCACTGTCGGAGCTTCCGATGAGCTCGAGGGTGTTTCCGAGCAGAGGCAATCCCTTGGGTCCGGGAATCTTCTCGGCGAGCTCGATCATGTGACGACGCGAGATCTTGAAGTAGATGTAGTACAACACGATGGCTGGTACGAGGAGGGTGAAGAAAACGGTGGTAGCGGAGAATCCACTGGCGGAGGCCGCCGCCACCGATCCAGCGACCACTTCCGGTCCGGCTGCCGACATCTCGATGTCCTTTTTTTGGTTTCTGCAAAAGTAGCAATTTTTTCAGCACTCTGGAATTTTCTCGTGTGATTGCGACTTTCGCGATTCTTAGTTATCGTTATTAGACGCGACGAATATTCTCTACGCTATCGCCTTGGACTGATTTGGCTGCCGTTTGTTTTCGTGTAATTATGGACGACGAGTGTATTTACAAACCGAAGGACAATAGCTGCTGGATTGGTCGCAAGGCTGATGTTGATATACAGTCGAAATGAGTGATACTATCTTTGTGTAGCATTTGATTCGTTGAATTAGTGCTACTAATCGCTCGTTAAAATCAGAAACAATTTATCAAAGTGACCATCGCAAAGTTCGAGCAAAAAGAAAATCTCATCTCACAATAGCACAACGGTCACTTTCATAAACCACAATTCAAAATCAGCCTGCAGCCAGCTTCTTCTCGGCGAACTTTTGAAATCACAAATCTCGCGCCAACACTTGTTCTCAAATTCTCGAAATTCCCGAAGAATCGAAAGGAAAAAAAATGACGACAAAGAAGAACCGCTCGAAATTCGCAATCACTGTATGTATTGTGCACTAGGCTGCGTATCCTCTCCTTTCTCCGACGACACTTACGCTCGAGGCACAAAATAAATGAAAAAGTCGAGTTTCAGCCGATGAACCACCACCGAACTACCTGGGCCGTGCTCGTGTCGGGCCTTTTATAACCGCCGCAGTATAACGCGCTTCTCCCACCAGCTCTATAATACAGCAGAGCGCGAGTCTTGTATATAGGTAACACACGGGCACGCAGCACACAGAGGCTTTTCCCCATTATAATCGCTAATGCGAGTCGATGTTACTCGACAGATTTGTTCCGAGCCCTCCCTTCCCCCGAAAAAACATATCACGCGCGCAAGACGTCATCGGTCAGGGGATGCGTACCTATAGATGTTTACGAAAATTTTCCTTACGTCAGCGTACCTGGGAGATTATCGTAATTTTTCGTAACGATCTTCTTTTTTGCAAAAATGATAATCAATTTTTAATTATAAGAAGAGCATTAAAAACTGATTATAGTTTCTTGCATACAATTCATTCCTATGCAAAAGTCCGCGATACCAACGTATTATGACTCTACATTTATATTTCGATAAGTGATTCCACTTTTTTTTCTGCACCGATAGCCAACATAAATTTTCATACCGATGTGCGCGCACACGGGTCGCCGTTGCACTCGGCATTTTCGAAAATCATCGATTCCTCAAATTCGAGCTCGCAACAACCATATATCCATCCTTTCATTACATTCAAATTTTCTCAATAGCAGCCCAACGCACAGACAGCACTTGGCGAAAATAAACAATACATTATTAACGAGCTCGTGCGTAATCGTGCGTTTGTCGTCCGGTATCGTCAATTCGCCGCACACGATATAGATCCTATACAGCCATGACACGGAGAAAAAGATTTAGGAAATTCCACCAAACCGTCTAGCAACTCGAGGACAGACTACTCGACAGGTATACGACGTCTTTTCTCTGCACTTTGTAAAAATAAATAAGTATAAAATTTGCAAGGCGAGTAGCAATTTTTTACAAAGAGTAGGCATAAGAAAAAGCGTATACGCACTAGTCGAGTCTGCAGTCCTCGCGTTACTCACAATTACACGGTTTAGTAAAATTTCCTGCTTAGTAGAAAAAAAGCTCATGCTCTGACGAGTCATCGACACGTGAATCCGCGGTGGTGACCCGATGTTTGCTCGTTCATTAACAAACAATGCCCCCCTGAGTTTTACGTCCGAGCCGTTTTTTCCCACGGCGCAAGTCTATCGCTCTCTCTCTCTCTCTCTCTCTCTCTCTCTCTGCAGCTCTGCTATATGTGCGTGTATTTACAAGACCGCACGGCTTTACGCGACCAAGGCAAGCACTTGTGTGTATAATATTATAGGTGCAGTTTCTCCGACTTCCGCGCGACAAGCAGCTATGCGAGATATTGTAATGTTTATTTCGGGGAGAGCTGTTATTGCTCCGATTTCAATAAAACATTCGAGATCGGCATTGCTAATTCGCTATGCGATGATGATGTATGGGGAGTGATTTGAAAGTCGACGAGAGAACTGACGTATTTATATGCAGCGTTATGATGAGTGATCTCATCTAGTAGCTTTCGGGGGCTGCTATTTGATACGCGCATTTATATATCTAAGCGAAGCTTTCCTCGAAATTATTTTAATAGAAATCGCACTGAATCACGCAAACCGAAAATTTACACAATAGTCGACGAGCGTTCGCTGGAATACGTTAGTTTTGTATGTAGATTTACTACAAAATGTATAGCGAGGAAGCATATGCCTATACATGCTAGAATATCGGATCTGAAAACAAAATTTAAAGACTACTGGCTTTAAATTTTCCATGGCAACTTCTGGAATCGCTAATCGAACGTAAATCTTTTACGCGCGTATAACACTGCATGTGTACCGTAATTTACGCTGCTGATGTCGCCTCGAAGTACCGAGACAAAAAGAGAAATGGCATCAGAATATACACCACAGCTAGGTGGAAATATAAAGATCCAAGCTTGGCAAACTAGGAAAAAAATTTCATTTTCATGATTCAGTGAATGAATTATTTATCGATATATTTTGAAGCGTCTTATAGGAGCTGCGCGGAGCTTTCCGCGTGATTTACTGAACGATGTGTATATGGTGCTCAATTATACAACTTTTCCAAGTCTTTCCTGATGGTTGATGTTTGTTTACACTATAGTGCTGAGTATAAGAATGGCATACGATTCAGGTTCACGGGACCGTCAGAATTAGGAGTATGTTTAGTATAAACTTCTCATGATTATCAATATATAGTGTACATTAATGCGTATTCAATCAAATTTATTGTCTATACTATACAGCTGACCGTATTCAAAATTTACTTCAATCAAAAAGTGTGGGAGGCAAAATAAGCTACCGCAACTTCCCGCCGATAGCCAGCCGCCTCGCATGTTCGCCTGAAAGCTCCTATCCCCAGTGCAAGCTCGTCCGCCTACGCCACTGGGTTTTCCCGGGAAAAGCTCGTGGCTACATATGTATTTATATATAGAGCGAGAACGAAAGCGAAAGTGATGCGGCTCGGCACCGCGAGCGACGAGCGAAACGGCGCACCAGGGTGAAAAGGCCGGCGGGAGCTCGTCGAAAGCTCGCAAGCGCGCGTCTCCTTGGCGACGAAGCTCACCAATAGGCAACTTTGCGTACTAGGAAAACATGGCTATGGGACGGGTGTGTTATACCGACGCGTCGTCACCCTCTTCTCTCCCCCGCGTGCGTCGCGACGCCTCCCTCGCGCGGTATGCACATACGCGTGTACGCCTATATCTATATATAGACGCGTGGGTGCGCGCGCCCGCGGCTATTATTGGAAAACACATCCCGATGGCGGCTGTACCACATGCTACTGTCTCTGTGGAAGCCACGGAGAGAGATTATGGGCGACTGATGCGGCTTTGCGGCTGACTCTGCTGGGGGGCTTCCTGATCATACAGGAACGTGCGCCTGTTATATTCGAGTGTCGATTCTGCGATATTTCTGAGATTTCATAGGCAGTCGGCACGAGTCGAGTGTCTGATTGTTGAAAATTTTTAATGATTGTTATTAACTTTGGGTAGAATGTCGTTAAACTATCCGGCTATATGGAGAGAGCCAAAAAATTGTCAGGATGTTTGACGTTCGCGAAGTGAGTGAAAACTTTTTGTATAGGACACTGCAAAAATGAGGGAAATTGTACATACGCGCATGAAGTACTCGCAATATTATGCAGCTCGATATGAGAGCAAAATTCATTTTTAATATCAAGGCGAGTGGACAAATTAGTAGTCTGTAGACGTAGGAAGCGTTACATCAAAGTTGTTCAACGTCTAGAGGAATAATTACTTATTCGGGAACATATAATGATTTGAAAATCTGGAATATTGATCTATTAGAAGCTGTGTGTAAGTGTGCATTTTATACATTGGTTTGGTTGCGCATGGAATCGAAATCGGAATTTGTTCAAAGAATTAATGAAAAAACACTACAACTGGCTTTTTCGCTATATAAATATATATGTATAATAGGGCGGGCAACGCAATATTATCCAAAATTCTAGTAGAGAATCGTGACGAAATTTGCATTCGAATCTATCTATAGAAGAAAGAAAAAATCTGCAAAGACAACAAAATAAATTACTCCTTCAAAAAGTACGTATAAATCAGTTCAGCTCCCGCGCACCTAGCAGCATCAGCAGCAGCAGCAGCAGGAGCAGGTACCTACAAGTAGTAGGTATGTAGCATGAGCGTCACTCGACACATCTGCAGCGATATAACTCGCAAGCGTCGTCCCTCGCGTGGTTACGCCCTTGCAAGTGAAAGCTCTCGCGGCCGCTTTCCCGCGGCCGCAGTGAGAGGGAAAGTGCGCCGCCTCGGCCCAGCGACATCTAATCCTAATCTCTCTCGCGACTCCCTCTGCATATGCTACTGCGACGGTATCAGGCGGCCAGAAGCTACGAGGAGAGCGGCCGGAGTCGAGGAGGAGGTTGCGCGCTGCGCTCCGCCGTCGTTGCATGACTCTATACCAGCTACATGTGTATATATAGCTATAGAGAGTGAGAGAGCAGTGTTCTGTCGTTGGGAGGGAACGGCATAAATATTGCGTAAGTATATCGTGATCTCCAGAAGCCAGGCTTTTCAGAGAAGGATCATTGTATACTGTCTTTTGTCGCTTGCCAAATAAATAAATGGATAAAACTGTAAAGCAAAGCAAATTGTTATATGCGACGATGAAAAGATCATAATGCAGAGATATTGTGTTCAATGCGAAATGATCACGGCGGATAATTGGATTATCTTGAGACGGACTTGATTAAATTGTGCGATGGCCTGTGCATAAACTTGCCTAATGGATTCGGATTATTAACGGCTTGCTCCGCTTTCCTGCTAGACGGAATATTATATACATGTATACAGAAGCGCAGATTATGGCTTGATTCAATTATGAACTTTACTGTTGCCTTTGCTCTCGAATTGCTGTTTATTAAAAAGTAAAGCAATTTATTCTCGTGAGAATTGAGGATTGAGTTTCTTTTGAGTGTTCTATACAGGCACGACTTGTATTTCGAATACGTTCCAGTGCGACCTATTTTGCATTTACATGAGTTTTAATCTAATCTAATAATACCTATCGACGTTCCACTGTAGAATAACTGCATATATGCTAGGTCTTTTTTTTTAATTAAATAAACCACTTTTTGCCACTCAGAACAAGCCTTGCAAAATTCGATAACTGATGATTGTAAAAAAATAAATAATTCAATTTTCACGAAGCGCATTATAAAAATAAAAAATTAAGCAGAAAACTTTTTTTTTTCACGGCAAACAACGATGTAACACGAAAATACGTCCAATCGAGTCGTTTTCAAAGTTTTCAATGTCTCATGGGAAAATAACCGAATCGCGCTTACAATGGGCGGATATCCAGGTCAGCGCCCGATGACCCGACGAGGTTCTGCGTTTGTCTTGGCTTTTGACGCCAAATATTCGTTTTAAGCTCGATTCTCGATGAAATAGAAATCGCAGAGGAAAAATATTGATTTCACGCGTATGTCCAATAAAAAAATGTAACAAAATGTGACTTTTTTGTGTAATCGAATTTACAAAGTGCAATTGTACTAAATATATAATTCGTCACAGATATCTTTTACGTATTGAAATGTAAATTACATCGACGCGAGATATCGAAGTAATAAAAATAATATTTATTATGCATAAATTACTTATTTTTGTCGCAATTACTGGCCTGATGACGTCGATTCTCCAATGAGTTGCGATTTCGGTATTTAAATTGTCCGCCAATGTCGACATTTTGAATATCAGTTCTGCTCTTCTACGGTAGGGGTCACTAAAGCCAAGATGGTGGAAATCACAAGGAATTTTCAATTTTTCCGGTAGCTCCGTAGCGATGGAATGACGTTATTGTTGTAATTTTTATAAATTTCCAGTGAATCTACGCATTGAACTCCCGCTAACTTTTAACAGAAGATTTACAAGAGACTAAATTGATTGGACAGCGAAGAACAATAACGTCGTCGACTCACCTACTGCTGAATCTAAAGTAATAAACACAGTGGTATATCTCTAACTTTCGTTTATTTGTATTGCGTTACGTAAATTCTATCGAACAGAACAAGTTTAGAATTAACATTGTTTTAACAATTAACGATTATTAAATTACTTGTCTTACAGAGCATATAAAATGTATTCTACACGATACAAATGTATGTCAAAACAACACTTAATCCATAAGTGAGGTTATGCAGATCCAAGTATAATTGCATTGCCACTTGGATATATTTATGATTTTCAATGTAACATTTAAAAAAGTAATAATGATACGAGTACGTCCTTTTTTAAGTGGCACGATTAAGTAGGTGATGTAACTGGCAGTGCGTAATTAATGGTACAGCAGTCGCTAAGTGGGGATATTTATTTTGAATCTTTCTTAGCAGCCACTGCACTTTGTATGCGCTTCTTTCCTGCTGTAATATTGTTCTTCTTCTTGATGCTCTTACGTCTGGCAAGTGGAGAATTTTCAGAGCTCGAACTGTCACCCACTGAATCAACAGGAGGTTTTGGTTTCATCTTGGAAGTTGTTATGGTTGCCGCAAGAACTGCTTTGTTGAGTTTTCTCTTGGACTCTGACTTTTGCTTCGACTGAACTTTAGGAAGTTTGGCAGTTCCAAATAGCTTTAGCGAATCCAATCCATCAGAGGTAAGCACAATTGCATTGTTATCCAAAGGTTCTAGACTAGATTTCACTGCCCTCTGTCGCTTCACTCGAGGCTTTTTCTTTTTCAGGGCCTGTCGATTCTCTTCTTCTATGTTTATCACAGGAGGAATCTCAATGACTTTAGTGGATTTTTTGCGTGCTTTCTTCTTTGATTTCTTCAAGTCATTTTGTTTGTTGTAGTTTAACTCTTCTAACTTTCTTGAGCAAGATCTAGAATATAAAGGTAAAACCTTATTAACAATTTCTGCACTCAATTGAATGAGGTATAACTAATATAATTATTTTACTCTAAAAGGGCTTCGTTATCAGTCTGATATTCAAAGGCCATTTTTGAAACACCCCAGCTCAAAGGATAATTGTTAGTCAAAGAAATCTCAACGCTCTCTTCATTTTTCACTTCATAATTTCCCATTCCAGTCCAAATTTGTCGTCTCAAAGACAATAATTTTATTTGCATATCCTGACTCTTTTGTATAACGGGAGACAAATTTCTGAGAGGTCTGCAAGTGTACAGATAATCATTCAAATTTTTATCAGAGAAGCGATTAAATGTAACTAAATACAAACCTAGGCAGTCGTCGACGCCGCAAACGCCGCTTGTTTTTTCTGACCAGATCGGCCGAAATGATTTCTTCGCCGAGCGAAAGGCTTCGAGGTCTTACGATTAAGGGTAAATCTAAGTCAGACTTGTCTTTTTCTTGATTCTCCTTGCCGTAAAATCGCGTCTCGTCGTCCGAATCTTTCTCTTTCATCTCTGCGGCTGAACGGACATTAGTTTCATCGCCCGAATCGGTCAAGTCGTACAAATCGCTGCCGGGATCAGTCGTTGGTAAATCCATCGCTTTTCTATTTCTCATCTAAATCAAGGAAAAAATATTGAATTATAAAATGACTATTTTATTTTTTTAGAATAACGACTTACTGCCTTTCTGCGCATCAGTACGGTCCTCGGAAGATTGGTCTTGGGCTTTTTCATCTTTCGAAACGGATCTGCTGTGGCAGGCTTCAAGAGCATAGGGGAAGGTGGCGGTACGCACAAATATCGCCGGTCCTCAGTACAGGAATTCAAACGCCTCTGAATCATCTCGTTGTTGTACTTGTCTTCTTCCGACGAGCTGTCAGAGGTGTCCCCTTCATCACTTAATCAGAAGAAAATTTTTCAGAGAGTTCTCATCACTTTTTACTACTTATCTATCGACAAATCGTACGTACCTGGAGTAATCAGTAAGCTCGATATTCGTTGGTTCATCCGCGCTAGATCCCTCCTTGGCCAGCCTCGCTATTATCTTATTTCTCAATTTTTCCTAAAATTAAATATGCGACACACATTAAAATGCTGTAATCTAAAAATCTATTATTAACTCTATACCTTGATAGGATCATTATCCGAGAAATCAAGCAAAGTCTCGCAGAAAGCCTTGCCGATCTGCTCGTAATCCTGCGTAGAAAAGTGGGTCCCGGACCTCGAGCCAAGCTTCGATCCTCCCAACGACGCCTCCATGGTATAGCTGTTCTGTATTCCCATCAGCCACACGACGACTCTACCAGTGCCCTCCTTGCCCTTTTCGATATGAAACTTGCAGTTCTCGAAGGAAAACTAGAATCAGCATCTCAAAAACTTAGTGTCTAATGAAGAACCGTTGTAAGAAACATTTGAGACAGACCTTATCCGCGGCGTTCTTGTGCAGCATAAGCGGAAACACTTGCTCGGCAAGCTTTCCCGGACAGCCGGCTCTCTTGCTCTCACAGCCGTAGATGAATATATTGTGCTTGCGCGAGTGAGCGTGTAGATCGCAGTACATGGCGATACCGCATTCCTCCATCAGTCGACGGATCATGAGCTTTGTGTGCCAGACCGAGGGGTAGCTCTCGCGCATGACTGTCCGGTACTGCCGGTTCAGGTCTTTGCCCGATAAGGAGCATCGGTTGTTGCCGACTATCACGCCGTCGGGATTCAACATCGGCACTAGCTTGAAGATGAAGCGCTCGCGGAGTTCCTTTGAAATACAGACTTTTTAATTGCTTGTCATATAACGATTTTTCTATATTATATCGGAGATAATTTCCGCAGAGGAAGTGTTTCGCGCGCGGATTGCGTTACGCGAAGCGGGAAGTAGTTGAGGATAATTATATGCAATTATACGAGAGACCGTTATCGCGTGTCTGTCAAATTCGCTTATTCGGTGAACGAACCGTGTATATGTGTACACAGAATTCTAAAAAAGAATTTTATTTTTTTTATACCCTGGCCTGATTGGACTCGCCGGTGAGAAAGTCGATGATCCCCTTCATTATCCAGCTCGACGGCGTCTCGCCCGGATGCACGCGGGCGGTGATTACGACGCCCTTTTTTCGACGCGCCTCGTCGTTCGCCGTTGGCGCCGTTATCGTCAGGTAGTAAACGCCGTTGCCTGCTAGACTACGGCACAGCAGGCGCAGTTTCGTGAAGCGTGTTTTCACGGGGTCGTTGGCTATTTTCGCTAGGTACTCCTGAAAGGTTTTTCTTTTTTTTAGAAAAGTGGTAGGTGTGGAGATTGAAAATTTCTTTTTTTTATACCTGGAGGTCGGTGTAGGTGTAGGGGTAACAGTGGGCTAGGTAAACTATGTCCTGGTCGTGAGGAAAGTAGATGTTGAATGTCAGCGTGTGCTTTTCCTTCTCTTCGTCCCTGTTGGAAAGAAATTTTATTTTACTATTATAGGTGATATACTACAGGGATAGTGTTTTTTTTTTCACGACTCACGACGAATCGTTTTTGTAGTAGCTGATGTTCTCGCCGCATCTCCTCCAGCCGATCGACTTCGAGTTCGCGTCTTTGGTGGAATAGAGCAGAGGTCTCAGTCCTTCGTTGTACAGGCTGTCTTCTTTGCACAAATTAACGATGGACAATCTAAATTTGAATATAAACATTGATCAGTTAATACTTCATCTCGCCGATTATATAGCTATATGTATAATACGATACATGTACCTGTACATCGTCCCACTTTTCGTGTTGGATATCCTAAAGTAGTACCATTGCATGTGTCGCTGGGTGTAGAGATCCTTGCGCAAGTGCAGCTGATAATAAGTGTCAGTGATTTTAATGACTTTGCCCAGATTCCCCGACTCGAATCTAGACTCGAAACAGAGGTCCGTTCCACTTGATTGTGTCACGCAATCCGCAGTTTCTTCGATCGTCGACGGGGCGTCGGGGCTCAAAACTGTGCTACCGCCTATGCATGATCTGCTGAACTGTAATTTTATTTTTTTTTCCGCTTATATACTGACTCGTACTAACTTCTGTCTGATTTGATAAGCCGAACTTTTTTCACATATTCGTTAACCCAATTCTCGCATGTAAGAAGATACTTTACACTACTATAAAATTTGCTTCTATCGAGAGGATTGTTCAACGCATCAAAACAAATAATTGATATTCAAAATTTTTTACGTAATTTGTTGCATTTGCAGGACAGTAGCGGTATACGATAGTCCCGGACTCGTCCCCGATGGGCTTTGGTCTTGGCTCCTTTCCCGTGGGCACGTAGAACGGCTCTGGCTCGGCAGGATTGTACTCCACGTGTCGAACTCTGTCTGGCAATACCTGCAATCGAAGCGAAATAAAAACAAAAATAATCTTATCGGAGAAAGGATCAGCAGGCGCATAGCGTGATTTGGCAAATTGCGCGCGCTTTACTTGACATTCCGTGGGCCATCGTGCTTCCTGTGTCACTGCGTCTAATCCAATAAGGTTGGAATCGACCAGCAGTGTTTGAAAAGTTTCCTTGGTCTCGCGGCACCTGACAAATCCCGAGGTCAAGGATAAGACGGAATCTAGGTCCTTCCTCTCGATTCCACAACGCGACTGCAGACATTGGCTTGCTATTGAGTTACCTGCGATGTATAGATTCTTGCTTTGTATTCTTTTAGGGATACGTCCATCAATGATAGTAATTTAAACAATAATTTGTGGATCGATAAATTTGCATAGGTATATAATACATAATACAGACTAGTGTAAACGTTAATTTTATTTGAACTTTTCTAAGAATTTGAAGGACAGAACACGATGTGAAAAATTTCACATGAACGATAGATGTATAATCATTGCCGACGATTTGCTTCGAGAGAAATAAAGTTTACCAGGAATCGGTTGTACCGGAAATAAGGCAGCTTGCAGGTCTTTCACTTTGCCGCTCACGACGTACTCCATTTCTCAGCGTCAGCATGCCAAGCAGTCCGGACTGCAGTTTCGCTTGTAGCATCGTCGTCCCACATTGTTATCACTGCATTGATAGTAAATAATTCTTAAAACACTCGCTGCCGCCGAGCTCACCTTTCGAGCTTATACACCTGCACACTTTGCGCGTCCTCTCTGCGTTTACTGTCATTCTCGTCTGTGACATCAATTCGTTTATAATCAATATTGTATCCGAGGATCTCATTCATGTTCACTCCATAACCCCGAGAATGAAAAATCCGATCAAATTACACAATATTTGCAACGCGAAATTTCTTTTTCTGCAATCGAAGGAATCATCGTCGGTTTCCCATGCATTCACTCCCAAAAAAAAAAGAAAGTCAAACTCTCCAGCCACAAACAACCCCCAAAGCTCAACCGCGAAACAACTTCTCGCGAATTTCCCCAAACTTTTCACGCGACTGCAGCCGGGGGGATCCCCGCCAGCCGTTCGTTCAACCTGCTCGCGTGGCTCCTAACTCTAAGACTACTACTAGGCTACGACGTTTCCACGAGCGCAGCTCCGAGCGCGTCCGGCCGCTTCCTTGACGACGGCGAAATATCGACGTTTCGGAGCTATGCAGCCGCCGCACACACGGTGATCGCCCTCTAAATTATTCGCCGGCGCGCGTGAGATTGATGCTCGTCGCGTATGTGTGATGTGCCTACTACATAGGCGCAGCTGCGGTTATCATACTAGCTGAGGCTTCTGGATGGCAGCCAGAAAATTTCGTTTTGACTTTGCCGAAGTTCTGGGGATTCATGGGAAGCTATTAGAGAGCGACTTTGATAGGTTTTCTCTTTTGCGGATCAATAGGATATAGGTGTAATTATGTGAGGAGGGAATGCTTAAAAATCTTTTTTTAGAAGGAAGAAAGTTTTTATTGGCTAAGATTGCTCAATTAGAGCCGTCCTTACCAGTGAGCAATCAGTTCCAAGAAGTTATGCTCGTTGCTTTTTATTGATCTCGAGCTACCTTGAATCGCTCGTTTAAGGAAAGCGAAAAGAGATTAATGATGAAAACTATTAGGACTCTTTCATTGTCAAAGCAGGAGCTTTTTTCGTCCGATGCATTATTTATAGCAGTCGATTCCAGCTATTTTTAAGGCTCCTCGTATATTATGTTCTCGTCTATAGTGTATGTTATTTTTAAAAGGAATCACATTTGAATACTTTGCCAACTCCCATAATTAATTTAATTTTCTGAGGTAAATAAAAAAGTAATTGAATGAAATAACGATGTACGAAGAGGAACCCTGAAAAATCTCTCCAAAAGCAAAACGATACCAGCAGCTATATACCTACCGTCTAGACGGGAGTTAAGGCGATATTGATCAATCAAGCGGAACGCTATCTCCCATCGGCGACGGCAGGCAATTTGCTTTTCTCGCGCGTTCAATTTGCACTTTTGCTTATTTGCCTGCAGATTCTTGAAAATCGTCCAATAGACGCACGACAAAATGGGGCGAACGGCGACCGTAGCAGTTTGCACCCTCAATCAGTGGGCCATGGATTTCGAGGGCAACTCGCGCAGGATCCTCCAGAGTATACAAACAGCCAAGGAAGCCGGTGCCACTTATAGGAGTGGACCTGAGCTCGAGATATGGTATTTTTTCATTCATTTTTAAGCGCTAATGATGAGGATTGATAATAACGATTCGTACTTTTCAGTGGATACAGTTGCGAAGATCATTTCTACGAGTCGGATACGCTGCTGCACAGCTGGGAAGTGCTGGCCGGTCTGCTGAAGGCGCCGGAATGCGAAGACATACTCGTCGACGTCGGTATGCCGGTCATGCACAAGAATGTCACTTACAATTGCAGAGTCGCCTTTCTGAACAGGAGGATACTGCTGATACGACCCAAGATGTTTCTGTGCGAGGACGGCAATTATCGCGAGACCAGGTGGTTCTCGCCTTGGACGAAGGTACGATTTTGCTATTTTTAGAAAGCTTTTAATTTTATTTTCTTGTTGAATTTTTCCTTTATTTTTACATTTTTTTATCGACTTATTTGGTGAAATTTCGCTATGTAACTACCGATGTGATATCTGTTAGACATTACGTGAGATTTTTAAGTTGTGTTTATTGATGAGAATTGTTTACGCTATTAGGTTATGCGATGATTTTTTATTTGATTCTTAGATGATATTAAGAAGTTAAAGATGTAAGTGAATGAAAACTTTTATACACCTATGATATTATCATTTTCAAAAATTTTAGAAAATAAACAGATTTCCTAGGCATTAGCCCCTATTTTCCGGGCTACCATCCTGATGGTAGTGTGGAATATGGGGGCTAACACCTAAGATATTACTCATTTTTAATAATTTAAAAAAAAACAGGGTAACTATTACTGTTTATTGAACTGCCAATCTCGATTGTTTTAATTTTGTTATTTGCAACTAGTTACATACCTACCTGTTGTTAAGTATGATGTGCATTACTTTTTAATTTTTAGGAAAGAACCGTCGAAGATTATTTTCTGCCAAGAATGATCGCACAAATAACTAATCAGACCGTAGTGCCGTTCGGTGACGCTGTTATTTCAACTCGAGATACGTGCATAGGTTTCGAGATTTGCGAAGAACTATGGAATCCATCCAGTAATCACATACCGATGGCTCTCGATGGAGTTGAAATTATCTCCAACGGTACTTTATCTCGTATATTTATAAAAATTTATCATTATCATTTATTCGACAAATTATTCTTTAGGCAGTGGATCCTACTTCGAACTTCGAAAGGCCTACATTACGGTGGACTTGGTGAAGTCAGCGACATTTAAATCTGGGGGCTGCTATATGTTCAGCAATTTACGTGGCTGCGACGGCGCTAGGGTATATTTCAATGGGGGTTCAAGTATCACGTTGAATGGCCACATTCTCAATCGTGGAAAGCAGTTCGCTTTGGAAGAAGTGGAAGTCACTTTGGCCACGATTGATCTTGAAGATATTCGGTAATCATGTGTTTGTTCGATATCGTTGCGCTTGAGTAAGACGCGAGGAATACTTCAATCATGTTCTTGGTATTCTGATTCATTCGGAATATTCTGTGTTATTTTCGTACGAGATATGCGATTAATATTTAGAAACAAAAATTATTACTGCGTACTGATCTTTTGAAATACTCAACAGGAGTTACCGGAATAGTATTCGCTCCAGATCTCATTCAGCCGCCAGGTCAAACCCGTATCCCAGAGTAAAAGTGGATTTTGCAGTAACGTCAGAGAATCTGATTTCGAATCCACCAGATAGACCAATCGATTTCGATAACGAGGATACGTATACGAAGATAGCCTATTATTCCCCTGAAGAGGAAATTTCAATGGCACCAGCCTGTTGGTTATGGGATTACCTACGGTATTTAAGTAATTATTTGTCTTACTGTACCATTAAAAAACTTTATTTGAAGTGTATGTTTTTAATTATTATAGGAGATCGTGCCAAGGTGGTTTCTTTCTACCACTCAGTGGTGGTGTAGATTCGTCATCCACCGCTTGTTTAGTTTACTCGATGTGTTGTATGATTGTTGAATCCGTCAAAAAAGGAGGTATTATGCTCTTACTGATATAATTAACTAATTCGATCGATTATAATGAATTTAACATTCTGTTAATTCGTAGACATGCAAGTTATCACGGATATTAGAAAAATAGTAGGAGACCCAGAATACGTACCAACGGACCCAAAGCAACTTTGCAATACACTTCTCGTTACGTGTTACATGGCTACCGAAAATTCTTCAGCTGAGACAAACGGCAGAGCCGCTGAGCTTGCGAGTCAAATCGGCTCATATCATCATAGTATCATCATTGATACAGCTATTTCTGCAATTTTAGGAATATTTCAGCAAGTTGCAAAATTGTCGCCGAGATTCAAAGTTCAAGGCGGCTCACCAAGGGAAAATTTAGCTCTTCAAAATATTCAAGTAAAAAACATTGTATTTAGGATATATCGAATTGCTAAACTTATTATATATTCATACCTAAAAAATATCTTCGTAGGCTAGGATACGTATGGTGATTGCTTATTTGTTTGCCCAATTGATGCTGTGGGTACGAGGTAGGCCAGGTGGTCTCTTGGTCCTTGGAAGCAGCAACGTTGACGAGGCTCTGCGAGGATACTTCACCAAATACGATTGCAGTAGTGCAGATGTGAATCCAATTGGAGGAATTGCCAAGAATGATCTAAAACGATTCCTTGCATTCTTTCGGAGGAAGTACAATCTTCCCGCGATTGATCAAATCTTAGAGGCTCAGCCAACTGCCGAATTAGAACCTCTTCAAGGTGGTCAACTAGCACAACTTGACGAAGTTGATATGGGAATGACTTATGTGGAATTGGGAATTTTCGGTCGACTTCGAAAACAGAACTGTGCGGGGCCATTTTCCATGTTTTGTAAACTCGTCCATACTTGGGACAATATTACACCTAAAGAGGTAACTAACTTGCAAGAAAAGAGTTGATTGACAACTATTTTTACTAAAATGATTGAAAATTTTAGGTTGCGGATAAAGTCAAACATTTCTATCGTTGTTACGCTATTAATCGACATAAAATGACGATTTTAACTCCATCTTGTCATGCCGAAACGTACAGCCCTGATGACAACAGATTTGATCACCGACAATTTCTGTACAATCATACATGGAAATGGCAGTTTAATGCTATTGATGAACAGGTATCTATAACTTCTTGTATTTATAATACACTTCTAACTTTTTATTTGTAATATTTTACTTTTTCCTTAGTTACAAAAGCTAAACAGTGAAGACAGGACGACGAGACCTAGAAAGAGTGCTCCAAAAGTTCCAGCAAAGCCTAGGTTTATGTCAATCAGCTCTGTTGTCAGTAGTGAGTAGTAGAAATGCGTATGAATTTGCGAAAGGCATGTTTGTTCCTTGGATGAAAGCCTGAACGTGCTTATTAAAAGTTCAAAAATCAATATGTTTTAAATATACCTAAAATCTATTTTAATAATCAGACAAATATTTTATGATTTCAGATAAAACCCATCCAGGCGTTGTAGTTTGACAGTAGTAGCCGATAATATTACTGGCAGCTAGAAGGCTATTGATTGTCAATGTAATTATACAATCGCATTTATGAAAAATTATATTGTATATTCTTGTACCTCATTGTGAATTCAAAATTTACGATAGAGATTAATATTTTTTTAAAAGACTGAAGTGCAATATTCCGTGTTTGGCATACTGAGAATCAATAAATTTATTTTATAATAATTTTATGATTGTGACATTACTTATTCATCTTGGTAGGAACACACTAGCGCCAAAAAGTTACGTGTAAATCAAATGAGGTGGCGAAAATTGAAACATAAATAATTGGGGTGAAATACATTGCTCTTATGGAAGGTATTACCAAGGAGAATTAATCTTTCAATATTAAGCTTCTAGAACATTACGTTAATAAGAATAGGATGGTTAATCGGGCTGAAAATTGGGTTTCAATAATCGTAATACTCCACTCTTGTGCGTTAAATTATTTATTTTAATATTTGTAGAACGCTAGAAACGCAGCTTTTACATCAGAAATTTTATAAGCGCGTCAAATAGTCATTGGGATGTTGAATCATTGAGTTTAGACGTTCATCAAAGCGCGGTTTGCACATTGCAAGATGCATTTACCATTTCTTTATACTATATTATGATAACATTCGTATGCGATGGTCTTAACGATGATAAATATTTTTATAATAATATATTTAATAATATTAATAGTAATATATATAATAAGAGGACAATAACCATTATATTATCAACGATGAAAATACAGCGGTATAAGTAAAAAGAGTTCATCGTTTTGAGAATAGAAAGATTCATCCTGCGCATCGAGTTTCGCTGCGTATACATTCAAAAGGATGTTGCTCTTTTTATAAATCCGACTCAAGCGCAATTTAAAATAGTCGGCCAAGTGAATCACGACAACAGTAATTATTATGCGGTAAAAACAATACTGGACGTAAAATTAAATAATTGACGAGACATGGAAATCGCGCATCTTGTAAGATCTCGTTATTTACTGCTTTCTCATGAGTATTTCAGTGGACAGATTGATTTGTGTATTTTTCGCAATCGATTTGTAATCCATAATTCAATATGAAATAATAATCAATAAAAATAATATATATGGTTATATATAATAATAATAATAATATTAATATTAATATTATATGTACGAATAAATCTCACGCTATTTATACACAATTAATCGTTTACTCTACAAAATAATTAAAATATGCAAGGTACTAATAGTTGTAAGACTAAATTGGACCCGCGTTGGCCTGAAAAGCAGCCGAAATATCGATTAGACATTATTTACAGTCACCAACATAGATAGTTTTGTTTACAATTAAAGAATATTCCAACGACTACAAGCTAAATTGGACGCATATCGAAAACAACTTGACCGATGATCATTGGGATCAGTGTAGAGCAAATCACCGTCAAAATGAAAGAAATATCCATTATATAAATATGTATTTCGTGTGTTCTCACGCTTCGACGATATTTTCCTCGGTCACCTCCTTCATATACTTTTCATCTTTTCTTTCAGAAAACGTTCTGATATCAATACGATATATCTATAAGAATACTATGTACAATAATTTTATAATCCGCGAGCTTAATGCGTTAAAAAAGTGAGAAAGCACCTCATCTCTTTCGTCTGCTATAAGATTCAATCCCTCCTTGAAAAATCATCAGCACCTTATACGCCTTTCTTTCACCGTCGCGCGGATTAAAGTACACAACTACGAGCATACGTAATTTGTTCTTCAAGCGAAAGGCGCCTACAAGATTTTCTACCACCGCGAAATTGCACGAAACCCCGATTGTGTATGTGTGCGCGTATACATATATATATATTTTTTAAATATTATATTTAAGGTACTACGTGGAAAAAAGATTCTCTTCACTACGCGCGTTTACATGCTTGTATTCATGTGTTCTTTGAGTAATCTTCGCATTAGATAATTATTCGATGCAACGCGAATTCCTTGATATATTTACAATTGAAGTACATATGCAAGATTCGATTGCATCGACTCCTTCCGAAGACTTTACGTCCCTGATGATTTACATATATGTTTATCACTTTAACGTGAAGTCTTGACGTGAAGGACCCTTTGATTATGCGACGAACACATACATTTGTATGTATGTACGTGTAGTGTGTATTTGTGTGTAAGTGTAACGAAAGTTTCATTCACGCGAGAAAAATCGTTTAAATATGCTTTTTTTCTGCCGCTCTCTATATCACAGGTTATACCGTTTAACAAGGTGCGCGTAAATTCTATAAATGATTAGAAAAAAGAATATCCTCTCCTGTCTTATTTATACAGTATCTATCATTAAACATAAGTATTTACCACGTCAGTCGATTGAAAGCCAGGCGAAGTGCGACTTCCCCGTGAGCTTCTTATAGTTTATAAAGTTGATCCATTGTTTTAAGTACATTATAAGAGATCTCTAACGTCCAGCAGTCTTTAATACCATGGAACCTTCGGAATCAGATTCTCAAGTCTTTGTTCATTTCTATGAGAGATTTGTGCAAGTGTCTACTATATGGAGAAAAATAGCTACATCAGTTTGCAATGCAATATGTTATATTTGAAAGTAAAAAGAAAAAAGTGCTCGGTTGCTGCTTGAGAATGTCGGCGTCAAGGGTCCTTGGCGCTTCTTCGTTGAAACGCGAAAGATCTCTTAGGAAAGTCTGCCCGCAAAGTCGGAAAGCAACGTAACGCGCCGTGCATCTCGTTAAAGTAATCTATCATGGATAAACAAGCAACCGGCCGCGGCGCACATATCGGTGTACTCTTGGATACATGCGGGAGAATCGGAGTAGGAGGAAAAACGCGCCGCGGTAGACATGACATTCCTGAAACGTTGAATCCAAGTCTTTGGGCTCTCTAAACATACGCAGTCCTCCATTAATAAAGAAACTTAGGTACCCCCCTACCAGCAACAACTCACTAAAGTATACTCTCTAAAGTCGAATAGTAAATACTGAACGATGCCACATCGTACACGGACAAAGTCGGCGGCGCTGCGTCTCTCTCGCTCTGGGATTAGCTGCTCTCCTCGAATCGCCGGCTCTTCTGGGTCGTCTCGACGTCGTCTCATCCTCGTCTTCTTCTTCCTCGGCATCAGAAAGTGGATGCCCGACCCATGTGCAAGAGGTTTGAGGCCCGGCGCAGCTGACTGGTCTCGAGCGCCTTCGAGGCAGACTTGACGCAGGAGTCGGCGTTTCGCGAGTCCCGCTGCAGCAGCCCACCCTGAAGATTGACACGAGCAAGAACAGTTGACGTGTTTGTTCTCTTTCTGCTTGTGGCTTGTTTGCTTGCGCTTATACTGTGTCTTATTTTTTCTATACTCTTTTGCGGATTTAATGGAAAACTATACTCTAAGACGTTGTTACGAGCTTTGCTTATCGTTGGCGTATTTTAGACTTTTTTGCATTCTTAAAATTTTCGCTCAGATCTCTCGAAAGAAGCTTTCCCTTTTCTTCGTCGGTTCTGTTGTTAGGAATGTAAAAATGAAAAGAAGAGCAGCGATAAGCAAAGTCGGTCAGCGCCTCGCTCTAACAAGTATCTTTACTCGCTTCTATGAAAGTAACGCAAGTACGTCTTGTTTTTTGTTCTACGTGCGCACCTGCAGCAGCATGTTGGCGAAGTTGCTGTTGGTGAATTTGAAGTGCCGTTTGTCGTAGAACTTGAGCAGAGCCGGACTGTACGGGTGCTTGTCCTTGAGGTGTAGATAGTGAACTTCCGGCTCCTGCGTCGTGTGGCCGCACTCTTCGCACACGTAAACCTGCGCAAAGAACAAAGAACAGACGTTCGAATTTAAAAAAGAACTGCCGTCGACACAAGCTATCGGGAAAGATATCCAGTTTTGAATGGAGTCGCTATATTTACCTTAGTGCGACGCTCCTTGTAGGCGTACTGATGTTGGACGCCGTGCACCTTGAGACAGTGGCTCTCGAGCGAGCACCGCTGCGTGAAGCTCTTCTCGCACAAGTTACACTTGTAGGGGCGTACGCCCGTGTGCGTTCGCGTGTGCCTCTTGAGGTCGAAGGTGTCATTGAAGCCCTTGCCGCAGAACGTGCAGAGGTATCGCTTGACGTCGCTGTGGCACTTCATGTGTCGGTTTAGCAGTCTCTGGAGACTGAAGTTTTTGCTGCAGACTCGGCAGGTGAACCTGTTGGGATCGTCATCCTGCAAACAAACAAATCGAACATTTATATTATACCATTGCAATACGAGATCGCGAGACATAGCTACAAGATTCGCGAGCCTTGAGAGACGAGAGAAAAAATTCGCAATAAAGAAACGCAGTCTACCGTTCTTTGTTTTCGCGAGCGCGGCAAAAACGGCATTATAATTAAAAACAATCGAGCGGGAGCGGGACAAAAAAAGAACGACCGAAGAAAGAAAATTGCATTACCTTGCCAGGTGGCGGTCTCGCGGTGCGATCTTCGTCACGGGTGGTCGCCGCTTGCCTCTGGCCTTCGATTGCCAATGGATTCTTGATTCCGTGTCCTCCATTGACAAACTCCAGTTGGCAGTCACCGGGAAGTCCCAACTGTGCATGAAGAATAACACAACGCTTAGTAAGATTCGCGAAAAAAAGAACAAACCGACGGAACAGCCGTGTGCCGTATAAAAATGGGATGAAGCAGTCAAGTTGATTGGCATTGCATAATTACGAATTTCAAACTATACACTAGTACATTGCAAATATCGACCGATTGAAAATTCTCTGGTTTTTCCTAATGTATGCTTTTGCCTCTATCAAACCGAGCTGCTTACCCTCTGCTGAAGTACACCGACCCTTTGCGTTAGCGGTGGCTCGCCGGTGGTCGAAGACGTGCTCGAGGCGACTCCGGCTGGGCTGGGTGCGTGATCCATGAGGTTGCAGGGTGGCGACGTGCTCGTCGAGGTCGCGTCGAGCGAGCAGCTTCCGGCTCCGGGACTCGGCAAGCTTCCACCAGCACTGCTGGCTGAATCGAGTTCTAATCCTGGAAAGAGAGGCAACGAGTCGTTAGTCGAGACGAGGAGAGAGTTGACGCGTCGGAATTTGTTAGTCGACTGTTAGATTCTACGAGAAAACTTTAGCTACGTTCGCTGGCTACTGAAATTCTCAAAATAATGACCAAAGTACAAAGGACGAATGTAAAGTCCGATGAATGAAGTTAATCGGCTAATGTTACTTTAGTGTAGAGTAGATTCTACAAAGTGGAGGATGCGGGGAGGGGGAAAATAGTCAAGAGGCCCACCACTGCCAGTAAAGCTGAGACCGGGACTCAGCAAACCTTGGTGATGATGCTGCTGATGCGGCGACATGGCCTGCTGTTGTTGCTGCTGCAGCTGGACCTGAATCTGAAGCTGCTGAAGCTGGGGCTCGTTCGGGCTCTGGTTCAAGTGTAGGCCCAGCTCGGTGCGTTCTTTGGAAAGAGTCTGGTAATTCGCCTCGCCGTTCGAGTAGAGGGTCGACAGCTTCGACGAGCTGAAGTGCTGTGGCGCTCCGTAGTGTCTAGAGAGGAAAGAAAAAGTTGTTCACGTTAGGTCTATGCCGTAAATCTTCCCTCGAGTTTGTATGTTAAAAAACAAAATACTTGCCTCGAAGCGTCGAATCCACGGGTGAGGGAGATGCTGTGCTCGGGGAAAGGATCGACGCTGGGCTCGACAGGCGTGTTCATCTGTCCGTCCTGTCCAGCCATGCCGGCGCTGCCAGCGGACGCGGGCGAGTGCAGAGTCTCGTCGAGAAGTTCACCGCTGCCTTCCTCGGCCGGCAGCCTCGGCAGGAACAAGTCCGCGGCGTCGCTCAGGCTTTCGAGCAGAGCCGTGTGGTCCGAGCTGAAAGTCAGCGTGGCCGAGAACTGCAAGGGGTCGACGACTGCACCCGAGACCACGTCCAGCATCATGCCCGAGTCGGTGACGTCGTACGCGCCGTACTGGCCGCTGAGCAGATCGTTCGGCTGGATTTTGTAGGCCGTCAGGTCTTCCTCTTCCTTGAGGGCGATGCCGTAAGAGGCGCACACGTTCTGCAGCAAGGAGTACTGCTTGCCCTCCTGGGCGGCGTACTGGTGCTGGGGGTTGAGGGAGCTGTCCTGCTGGCCGGTGTCGCACTCCATGCCGACGGCCTGCGAGGCTGTCAGGTAGCCGTTGCCTGTGGAGAAATCGATGTTTAGTCACGCGTTTTCAGCAAGGTTCAGCGAAAAATCGCGGCGGAATAATTACTGTCGCGGAGATAGTACGGATGAATCATGGTCCTGCTGGACGCGCTGAAGCGACGACGCCGGTTGCAGATTTACGCGCATAAAACCGAGCAGTAAAATTTTCAATTTGAGCGAGGAAATGCCGCGTCTACTTATACTGTCACTGCATAACGCGCGGCATTCGGCCGACTGGACTATTCACAAAGGTTCTCGGAATGGTCGCTCAATGTTTACGATACGCGAACGCACGCGAGTACGCTACGCAGAAAAACAACACTGGTAGACATAGTAGAGTACTCACCATTGTACTGATTGGCGAAGTTGGCGAGGTTGTTGCCCCCCTTGAGGCTCTCGTAGAACGGCGGTAGGGATCCGGTCGGCGGCGAGCTGGGGCCGTAGTTGCCCCTGCCTCCGTTGCCGCCGGGGTTCATCCCACCGCCACCGGCACCACCACCACTGGCGCCGCCGGCCGCGCCACCGGCACCTCCTCCGCTGGCGTAGCCACCCGCGGAACCTCCACCGGAAGCTCCGCCACCGGCACCGCCGGCTCCTCCGTTTCCCGCCTGGCCGGACGAGCCACCGGCGGACTGTCCACCTCCGCTGGCCGCGCTGGAGCGTCCGTGGCCACTGGCCGCCGAGTGGATGGCCGCCGCTTGAGGTCCGGAGAGTCGCATCGCCAGCAGAGGCCGGGCTATCGAGTTGCCGATCGCCGAGCGCTGCGCCTTGGCCGACTCGCGGCCGGATTCCTCGGGCTCGGACTCCTTTCGCTTGGGCACCGCGTAGTCGATCGGCTGCTCCTGTGTGTCAGAGAACGAATGCGTTGATATTTAGATTGACGCGCGGCGCTTAAGTTCTGGGTCGGTGATTCTGATTTGACGCGCGCGCTACACGTGCTGGCGCTCGAGAGCTCTTTCTTCGACTGAGTGCAGCACACCGCAGATGAGCACGGGGACGAGGACTACTTACTCGTTGACATAGCCAGACAAGCTATAGAACCCGACGCGCCACCATAAATACACTCACCTGTTCCGGCTCCTGTGTGCGTGGGATCTCGATCTTGGTGTCCTCCCTCCTGGTGCTCTGCACCTTCGGGGGCACCCTCTGGATAACGGAGACCCTCGTCGGCGCCTCGAGTCTGGGTGTCCTGGCGGTAGGACTCGCCGGCCTGGGCAACTCGATCCTCTCGGGTTTGCTGATTGGCTCGGCGGCCGCTTTGCGACTGAGGACGTGACCCCGACTGCCGTAGGGAACGTCGCCGCCGAGGATGCTCGAGATGAAGCGACGCGCCGGTGTCGTCTGCGCCGCTGGTTGAGCCTCGGGTCGGCAGACTCCCGGGGATGACGAGCTACCCGCGCCCGGTAGGAGCAGGCTGGGCGGTGGTGAGCAGGCCGGCGACGAACCGCTGCGCAGGGACTCTGGCGTTGTTGCGCGCTCATCGTCCGATTTTTCCCGATCTGTAACAGAAGATACGTCATTCGTTAACTATAGAGAGTTGATAGAGTCTCCTCCTCCTTACAACAGATATGCAAATCAGCAGCGGTTCCGGAGCACGAACCGCCGCGCATGCAAATATCGCGCACCGGCACGTGGAGCGGATTTCAATTTCTGCGCTCTCGTTTACTGCGCCGTACGCTGATCCTCGAGAATAAAAAATAAAAATATCGTTCAATCATAATCCGCGCGTGACATAATGATCAACGATCTATGCACGCGCGCGAGTGATTAATCGTCGCCGCAGCGAAAATCAATTAACCGATCGCTCGCGAAGCAAAAACGACTCGCATAGATTCGCAGCTGGCGCCGACAGCTGCTGATGCTCACCGGTATATTACATGTATATACAAGCGGGAGAGGGGGGGACATATAGTGGGCGTCTAAGCGCAGGTTCTCTTGACTTTGACACTGCTTCAGCGCATCAAGGCGAAGAAGAAGAAGAAGAAGAAGACGCAGAAGTCCTCGGGCGGAAACGACTTTTTTCCGCGGTTCTTTGTCTGGCTGAGCGATGGGAAAAGACTCGCCGAGTGGAACGACGACGAAAAAGTCATTTTACGGGAGTTTGGCTAATTTCATTTAAAAGTGAAATCATTATTATTGATTTTACGAGCGAAACGTTATTATACTTTATTATAAGTAGCGACAAAAAAAATGTCGGAAAATCTCGAGGGACCTTCAACCGATTTCCTAACGAGCGATAATAGTTATTCGGCCGGCGCGGATGAAGAAGACGCGGCGGCGGTCAAACAACTATATGGACACCGTTGCTCGTTTGCGCAACGCCGCGAGATTACGTCAGTCAGTGTGCTATACCATCGCGACGCAACGTCACACACACACACGCGCGCGCGCGAGGAGAGCATCCAAAATGGCCGCCGCCAGGTATATGTCGCGTTAGGTAACCTTCGGAGAGGAACCCGTTCGGAGTAGCGAGTCATTTCGAAAAAGAATTTTTCGAGGGACAATCTTTTTTCTTTCGCATCAGGCGAGTAGAAAGCGACTATAATACGCACTTCCGAAGGATCATCGTAAAACCGTTTTTTTTTGTTGTTGTTATCTCCTCGATAAGTGAAAATATCGAAGGTCGCGCGGTGATTTCTATTTTTGCGTTATAATACACTGCACCGGTGCGAGTGATCCAGTTGTCAGCTCGAAAAATTCGGATTACATTTTTTTCGTTGAGCCCTGTGAAGATTCGACAAACGGAAAAGTACTCGCGAAGCGAAGCGTGTCGAAACACTCAGCCGCGCGCGACAGAGACAAAGTACGAGCGATTTTTTTTCCAGCTCGTCGTAAAAAAAAAATGAAAAGAGCGAGCATATTACACATGCGTGTGGGTTTGAACTGTGTGGCGTACATACCCGCGGTTACAATGCACTCTGCTTATCTCGCGCGCTTTTCTTTCTCTCGCTGCGAGTGAATATTTTAGCGCTTTTTTTTCATTGTCGCGTATCAGTGACGAACCGTAATTTTTTTTCTCCCGCTATTTTATTGCCATTTTTTTGCAGTTACATCAAGCTGCGCTTTATAAATAGTTCCATTCTTATCCTCGACCGTTTTATAACGCTAAAGTAGAAGCCACAGCGGCGGAGCAAGTTTCTCCCGTAGCCTCGCGGTAAAAGGCAAACCAGCCTTGCCGAACAGAAGAAGAAGAAGAAGAAGAAGCAGCAGCGGCAGCAGCAGTACAGCGAAGTGCCGGAGAAGCCGGAGAGACGGCGACAAAAAGAAACTACATGTCTCTCTCCTGCAGCAGCAAGAGGCGCTGGAATGCCAGAGATACACCGCGGTATATAACGGAGAGGGCGAGAGAGAGAGAGAAAGAGAGACTCGAACGCTCGATAAAGAGGGAGCGTGTTATAGCGGTGAGAACGTACAGAGTTAACGCTGCGGTGATTTTGATGCGCGAGAGAGAACGACTTTTTTGCCGGTCAGCGGGATTTTCATTTTCAGACAGCCCATATATCACGAGAAAACGTAATCATATACTTATCGGGTTTGCCGTATTTTTTAAGTTGGCAGCCTTGACGAGGATCGTATATAATATAAAAGCTCTTTAATTCCCGCGGAGTATAGTCGCGTATTGTGGTATAGTGCACTATAACGGTCGCAATTACGAATCGGCGACTATACACGCACGGGTGCAAAAAAAAAGTGCGTGTATACATATAAAAAAAGCGCGAGAGCTGAGCCAATCACGGGCAGAAAAATTCGGGTCAATGTCAGAGCTGCGAGCGCAGAATGAGAGTGCGTGAGTTTGCTCTTGGAGCATAGCATCGCTCGCGCGACATGAGAGAAGAAAGATCGATCCGCTCGCTTTTATGCGCGGCACGCGTTTCGACGTTTCAATGTCACCGCGTTGAGATTCGCGATTTCTACGTAGAGCCAATTTTCACATACGTATAGTAGCTGGTATACGCACGCGTAGATTTTATACAGTCGAAGGACGATGATTTTTGAGGAGCGAATTTTATCCTGCGCTATGCCTATATGTACGCGTGTGTGTGGTTTATGGTCTGACCTTAATGGTAATGCGATTCAAATGGCAATTAGGACAGCGTGTCGAGGACACGTCGGGGCTTTTTTCTTTTTGCTACACTGCTGCCGGGGATGCTAATTGCAAATTTCGACCGGAGGACCCTGGGCCTATTTGTTCGCGGTGTAGTCGACGACGATGGGAATATTTATATACGAGACACTGGGCACACGTGTCTTATCGAAATGCGACGATCGGTAAATAACGCTCGAGGATTTCTGCGGATTCGATTTATTAATATACGCTCACACACGTCGTGTGTTTCGCAAGCGTGTATCTATATCTATCGGACACTTGCATCCGCATTGAGATCAGCTTACAAGATCGGTATATGCGCGTATAGCATTTCGCCGAGAGATCCGAAAATTGGCAGGCTAATTCATTGGCCTATTAACAACCTGTTGACTGCATATCCACGGGCGTAATTAAAATCGGCTCGATAAAGAACTACACATCCGATACCGATCCCAGAAATCGTGTACTACCAGCTTTACCGCTCGAATCCATACGATCGACCTTTAAGCTCGACCTACTTGTCTCTCTCTCTCCCTCGACGCGCAACCACTCCCAGAAATCGTTTTCGCGCCTCTAGGTATGGGTAATTACATATATAGCCGAGATGAGGCGCTCGAGGAGCGGCGGAAATGGAATGTCTCTTTTGCAATGCGCATCGATATGACGAGATTTTTTGCGCGCGCAAGAATGCAAGAGATAGATAAGCTCGAGTATGGAGTTACGAAATTCGCCGTGATTTATTGCAAGGGCGAAGAAAATGTTTTTCTTTTTCTCTACGACTTCCGTCAAGTTGCTCGTTTCGATAATACGAGCGAAGCGCGCACCTGGCGAGCTTGTATTGTAAGCTCTTTTAATTTTCTGCGTGTCCATTAAAGATTATATTATACGCTGTAAGCGCCCGTATGCCCGCAGCGTCTGTCGTATAATTAGACGCGAGAGTGCGTACAGCTCGAGAGAAATAAAATAAAACGAGCTGCGCGCGGAGACAAAGAATAATCTACCGCGACGAGTGGCCAGACTCATGCAGGTGATTGAATAATCGCAACGATTTTTTTTCTTCTCGCAATAGGAATAAAAAAAAATTCGTTCGATTTTTTAGATCGCTTATGCTAATCGGTCATTAACGGTTCCCACAGCGCGACTGCGTGTGATGCCATTGAACTCGCGCATTAGTCGCGAGACATCGTCGCGAATTAACAACTCGTCGTGTCTCCGTCAAAACAAACAATATTTCAACTTTCAGATTGTGGATATACCTGCAACAAGGTCACTCTCGACGAAAATAACCATCAGCCGATATGTCCATTAAAGGACGTAATCATACACGTACATACGAAAACCCGATTCGCGAGATTTAAAAAATGCACCGGTCTCGCCGGATATACGCGCGAAAAAATCGACTCGCCGCAAAACGGATCGGCGAGGGTATATCCCTGAGCTCAATCCGTTACGCAGAATCATCGCTCGGCCATAAACGAGGCTCGAAAAAAAAAGAAATATATATATAAAAAGGAGATCGGAATCGAACAAAGGAGAGCAAGAACAAGGCTATATACACGACGTTTTTTCAACGCCGGAGAAATTGCGATGCGCCCGCGGCGGATCAGCAGCAGCATGTAGCCGCCTAATTGAACTTGCAAAATCTAGACGAGATTTTCATTGTCGCCGATGACTCGGGGACTTTCGAGGATGATGACTCATCGCCGTAATACCGATTTTTCTCGCACCGCCGCGAAATTTATCACCCGTAATACATATCGCGCGGTAACAAGTACCTACACACGGATTGTATGCATATTATATATAATGCGCGAGTACGAGAGGAGCAGAAGAAGAAAAAAAATCGCCAAGCAGCATGAGAAATCGCGAAAGCTCGTGCACTTGGCCCCCATCGCCGGCTGGGAATTTCGGTCAGGGCTCTTTCGAGTTGCGCCATCGCCGTCTCGCCGCGAATGTATAAACGATCGTTGCTACACTATATAATGTGTGTGTGTGTATTATGGGATAATATAAAACCGCCGAAACTCACTCCCCCGGGCGAGGTTGCGAATATTATCATATTGTAGTTGCGTAAATCGTGAAAATTTACTATATTATTATAACATTACAAAGCTGGCGCACTACCGTTAGACAGATAGCACGCGGCTGTATATCGGGAGAGAAAAAAATTAACATGACAAACGCGCACACGTGCGCTGCGGCATTATTTAACTCTCTTCTGAAAACTCTCTCGAGAGGCGTGTGTTCACCATTATGGTTATGTCTGGCCGAACCTGTTTCTCTCTCTCGCGATGATACTCGAGAGCGCCGAGGTGAATCCGATCGCGACCGTTTCGCTCTGTGTTCGACGAGCGCAAAAAGCACCGCCGCCGCCAACGACTATACCTTCTATACATATCTCTCTGCCTCTCTCGGGATCTTTGTACTCTGTCGCGTCGTTCCTTATTTTATTTATTTTTTTCAAGCGACTTGTCGAGGAGTGGCTTTCGTCCTTGTAGGCGGGAACTTCAAATTTCGATTTCTTTCGGGAGCCGGGACACAAAGGACAGGTCTTTTGCTTCTCGAAATGTATAAGAGTGAAGAATAGCTCGATGAATCACTGCTCATACTGAAGTGAAAACGGTAAACTCTAATACAGCGCTGCGTGCGCGTGCTCCCCTCGAAAAATATGTAGCGCATCGCGCATACTTCATACATAACGCAGAGAGTAGACAGGTCGCATATATAAACGCATGAACCTGATGCACGCGCAGACACTTCCGGACTAGCCGCCGGCACAGCGATATAGATATCGCGAGTCCATTTCTGCTGCCACACATATATATACGTATATACAAAGCCTTCCTAAGCGCGAGCAAGAGAGAGAGAGAGATAGAAAAAGAGCACTGCCGCATTGTAATTCGTCTCGATGAGCGAGCAACCTGATAGGCACCTGCCCCACTATGCGCCGGCGCATACATTATAACGCCGCCGTTGCTGCCGCTGCTGTCGGCTGTATATATGTATATACAGCGTATACCCTACTGGCCCCTCCGGCTAGCGTATCGCGCGCCTTTGTATAACGCGCCTGCGTGTCAACTGCACACTGCAACTATGCACGCGTCCGTTAGCGATTCTTCTTCCGCTCTCTCTCTCTCTCACTCACTGTCAGTGCGGTGAGCACAGTTTTTTTTTGTTTGGTCGCGAGATAACGAGATAACCGATTGTGTGTTTGTGGGAAAAAATTGATTGGATCCCTTTGTTGCGGATAACAGATTTATGCGGATATCGGTGCTGTATGAATCCGTTACGAGAGCGGGAACCTTGAAACTTTCCTCGTTACCGCGGCTTTTGTTATTATTATTTCTTCGATTCGACTCGTTAATTCTCTTGTCTTGTTGCGTTGCTCAACAAAGTCTAGACCGTAGTGCTCGATAATGATACCCGCGAGAAAAAAAAATATTTATTTTTCCAAAAGTCCCCCGAAAAAAGAAATCCCTGCCGCGGGAATCTCCCTTTTTACGGCTCCTATCCTCGGCACACAATAGCCAAGGCGGACAGCAGGAAAAGGGAGGGCGTCTCTATAATATGTATAATGCCTGCGGTCGTCTCTCTCACTCTCTAAAAACCCCCTCTCGATTAACGCCGCCGCCGTCAGGAGGAAGAGGCCCTTTTTCTAAACCAGTTTTAGGATACATCTATACCTATCCCGTGTGTGTGTGTGTGCATATGCTTGCAGCACTCGAGAAACACCTACTCACTTTACCGTTGCTCAGTGTCGAACAACGAAAAAGGGGGCTCGAAAATCTCTCTGTCTCGGTGTGAATCTCGGCGGCGTTCCCACAGGAATGCACATAGCTTCGGGCGTATACGAGCTCGCTCGTGGATTATTCCACGTATTAATACGTAGTTACGGATTTAAATGCCGTAAGAAAATTATATCATCTTGCAGTGTGACGACTCGCGACACGCGGTTATATACACATTCGTAGAAATAAAACGACATGTTTGCCAGCGATTAGGGAATTACGAAAACCGACTCGGTATATATTATCGGACAAGTCTCTCTCGCCTACGCGATATGTGTACCGTTATACTTACGCGCGCGGGCAAACTTAATTAGAGACGCGAGCGCGGAGAAAAAGCGCGCGACTTACGAATCAATAATTACGCGAGCGCGCGCGGCTATAATATAGTCTTATGTCAACGAGCGATGATTTCACGTTGTTCCTCGACTTATTATGCGTATACGCGGACGTAACTTTTCTGCAATAATAACTCAAGCATCGAGTAGCCTCTAATCGACTATTATACTCTGCACACAACAATGTAAATAGAATTTATTTTTAAACGTGATACCGGCTATTTTCGCGGAGAAAACCTCTCGGGATATATATTTTTCCCTCAATGCCGATCTCGCCTCGATAAACACTGCCGATCGTAAATCGCGGCAGTAGGAAGCTCCATAAAATAAAAAAAAAAAAAAGAAAAACGAAGCCAGCAGTCGGAAAGTGAAAGAAGAAGTATACAGCTCGGCGTCGTGTTCCCAGAATAGGAAGGAGAGAGAAAAGGACGATCGGTATATAATTCTCCGAACGTGTGTCTCTGCGATTTCGTTCTCCTCAAGGGCAGCACCGTTTCATTTCTCGCTCTTGCGAGTTTTATTCGCGCTAACGAGCCTCCTCTCTAAACCAAGCCTGTATACACCTGCGTGTCAGGTGCCAGCACCTGCGGCCCGATGCTCTCCACACACTTCCCGTATTACGTGTGCGTGTATTATATTATACGGGACTGTATATACATATAATAAGAGGGGCTAAACGCTATCCGCCGAAAATCGGCTCGGAGGCCGGCCTTGCATTAGAGGTCCTTCTGCAGGCTACACCTATATGTCTATGATTCTTTTTGCACGCGCCTCGAGTGTATCCTTCCTCGAGCGCTGATTTTATGCGAGCGCGGCTGACCTTATAACATTTACGAGATTTAAATATTTATTTTTTTCGCGCGCTCCGCTCTTTCCTGATGCTTTTTTCCTCCTCGATTTTCTGCAGCGCGCGCTTAAGAGAGAGAGAAGAGTGCATTACAAGTGCGCGGGGAGAGAAGACAAGGTGAGCGTAATTTATGTAAGAGGTTGCAGTTATGCTATTTATATAAGAAAATTATTCGCGGAAACGATATCGCGTCGTGCTTTATTTGTGTTATTGATGTAATTATATTAACGTCGCGGTGCTGGATTTTAGAAATGTACATGTGATTTGCCTTATCGGATTATCGCACGATTTCGCGCAATGGATTAAGTAAAACGCGCGTGTGTTATAATAATTATAACGGTATACCGTAACGGCGCAATCGGTAACATTGATTGATTTTTCGCGACATCTCGAGAGACGTGGTATTATACACCGTTAACGAGCCTCGGAAAAACCTCGTAATAGTCAATTTGCGCGGAGAACGTTCTTGAGTTATTGTAGGATCTGTTTCAAGTATACCGGCGTAAATATAACCGAGAGACAGAGAGAGAGAGAAAAAAACGCCGCACGAGCCATTACCGATACAAACGTATGCAGAAAGAACAATCCCGCGCGTGTGAGACGGCTGGATGAATCTGAATTTAAAATGGCCCAAACATTGCCGCTCGACTCGACGCGATTAAGCTGACTGTTTTGGTGACCTACTAGAGGGAGCGATCTTTGAACGAAAAAAACTTTCAAGCGCACGCAGCCAGGTATAGCCGATGACCGGTACCGACACATACCGAACTCAAAGATAGCATACTCACACTGGTGCTTGTTGACGATGAGGCTGAGTGGCTCGGCACCTCCGAGCGGGCTCTCCTTGCCGCCGGGTGGTGGGCTCTTGCCAAGGTGCTGCGACTCGAGAAGACGCAGCTGCTGCTGGTGCAGCCGATTCTTGATCAGAAATATCTTGGGCATCCTGAGGCGGCTCTGGTACTACTACTCGCGAAAAAGGAGCAGCAGATCTCCTCCGACGGAGAGACGGAAGCTCTTCTTCTTGCTGCTGTTGCTGCGGCGGCTCGTATCACCGCATGCTGCCGCAACGGCATCCACTCAACAACAAATCGGCCGAATGATCGGTAACACTTATTTGGAAAATAAAAAAAAATCTTTCAGTCGTTTCTCTTTCCAACTCAAAAAAACACACTCGCGTCACACTCGAGTTGATGACGATGTATACAGTTATTATTGGAGTTGAGACGGAGACAGTGAGGGGAGAGAGCGCAGTAGTTGTCGGCGCGCAGGTAGAAGCGCGACTGCGTGTCTTATAACTGTGTATAGTATAGTAGACGATCGGCACGACGGCGGCGACGACAACGATAGCGGCGGCGTTCGGTTCGTTCGGCCTCTCGTGCTCGACTGGCCGGGGGCCTTGGCTCTCGCTCCTGCGCCTCCACGACCCGCCGCGCAGGTAAGTCCAGGGCCTCGGCTCTCTCATCCCCACCACACCTACGCTACTGTTGCCGTGCTCTCTCGCTCTCTCTCTCTCTCTCTCTCTCTCTCTCTCGGGGCCCTTTCGTTCTTCCTCTCTTATTTCTCGGAGGAAAGAGGGAGAGAGAGAGAGAGATAATACCCGACCGGTTCTCTCTTCTTGCTCACTCACCTTCGCCGCTAGATTCTCTCGCGAGAAGGAGGAGCTGCGCGCGGAGGAGCGAGAAGAGCAGGAGGAGGAGGAGGAGGAAGAGAAGAGGTGGAGGTGAAGAGGAGAGAAAAGAACGGGGAGGTGTATTATGTATGTGCATCTCTCTCTTTCTCGGTCCCGCTCCGGGCCTCCCCGAGTACGGTGTGCGTGCGCATGCGCAGCTATAACGGGCTCCGATGCAGTTCTGCACTTCTCTCGCTCTTTCTATCCTTCTTCCTCGCTTCGCAGCTCCATATCCGCCAGCTCACCGCATCGCGGGCTTTTCTCGCTCTTTCGCGTTTTGTGCGGATAGCCGCGCTCTCTTTCTCGCTGCACCGGGGAATTCGTGCGTGCACGCACTCTCCGCGTATACCGCGGCTAATTTTCTCTTGAGGGATATTATTGCGAGAGACGACTGACTCTCTGCGGCTGCTCGCGCTTTTTCCGTTTCCGTTTCCACGCGCACGTTTCCCTTGGCTTCTTTTCTTCTTCTTGCAGCTCACAGCTCGCAGCAGCTTACAGTGTGCTGTGGAATAGTTTTATTTCCCTTTTCTTCAACGTTTTCAGCAACATCGGACGATGATTTTCTCAGTCGATCGCGTTTTTCCGTACATACTGGGCACTTATACACTCCCTGACTAATAGCCTTTCGCCGTCGGATGTAAGGAGAGACCGTACTCCTCCTTTGCCGGCGCAAAAAGCCGCAAGAATGTGTAAGCCGATTCCCGCGCGCGCGCGCGCCCGTGCAAAAGATCGATGATCTATACGTGTATAAGTATATAAGCCCAAATCGACGCGGAGTACAGACCGCGGAGCCCTTATCTCCTCGGCGAATCGGCGCGCTATTTGCGAGCCCGTATATACGCACGCGTGCGAGTATATATTTACTCCGAGCGACCGATAAGGAAAATCGTGGACACATGTGCCGCAAAAAGCTGCGAGAGACGGAGAGAAATCCACGAAACGCCGAGATATAGAGTGTCTGGCGTAGACCGCGAGTGTGTGTAGAGGGAGGAGTCGGCTCTTATAATGGCAAGGTATGCGCGTGAGAAAGGGCAGGCGCGCGCGCGTGTGTGTGTGTGAGCGAACCGGCAAGGTTACGTCTGAAGCAGCGTATACACAGTGCCGGTTACGCGCCAGCTATACGGTATATGCGCGAGTTTAGCGGTGCAGGGGAGTATATAGCTCGGCGTATGCAGCTGGGAGACCAAGATAAGACGGCCGACCGCGAGAAGATTCTGGATGCGGGAGTTTCGAATTTTTTTTTGAATACTGTGCAGAAAAAAAGTTTTTGATACTCGGGTCTGACTGTGTACGGAGCCTTAATTCTTCTTCACGCCCCAAAGTTTACAAGAGGTTCTGAAAAGAGTAATGGATCCCTGCACTAAGCGCGCATCATCGCAAGCAAAGACAATCTCACGAAAGGATAATCCTAATCCCCGCCGCGGTTAATCCTTCCTCGTCAGCTGCAAACATACCAGTCGAACACAGTGCGACACCAAAGGGCTCGATTACAAATCCGATGCGACGCAGCTTCTCCTCCCTCCAGTCCAGCCTATGTCTCGCACTCTATATAGGTACACCTACTGCTCGGTCATACGCTTCCGACCCGAGGAGGCCAGAGACTATTATGTAGCCCAGTGGGGTGCTACAGGTAGACCCACAAATAGAGACATATATCTATATACATACCTGGTCTGCCGTCAATTGTCTGTCCCCGTCTACCTGAGTGGCCGTCAAGCTACCTATATAGGCCAAAGTGTTTGGAGAGAGAGACAGGGGTGATTTTCACGATGACCGCTTCATTGGAAAACGGGCTCGATCGTCGTCGGATAAGATGGAACAAATATCTGTTCAAAACAAACCTTGCGCAAGAATATAAGAAGTCTCTGATAAGCACACATGTCCATCGATTATACACTCGCGATCACTCGCTGGTGTGCTCTCGGGAAATCGGTGTAGCCAAAGGGGGTCCGCTGGACATTCCTACTGCCCCAGTGCATACGCACCTGCCTCTCGACGATCCCTTTTTTCTCGCAAAAGATTTCCCTTCTGGCACCCCGACGGCGTCACATAACTCACGCGAGAGGAGTGGCGCCGGACGAATCAGGACAAGTGGCGCTGCTCGGAGAGACAGAGAAAAGGAATTCTCCGCGTGTGACTTTTCTCGGCCAAAGCGTTTTCTACGTCTGCCGACTTTTCGATGAATTATTTATTTCGTTTTTGAGAAAAACATTTAAAATTCGTAAGCGAGAGAGAGAGATAGAAAATAATGTTCAAGCCGCGATTTCTAAAATAACTTACGGCGTCGCTTAATTTTTCTTTCGCCAAACAATTAAAGTCGGCGGCACACATTTCTCTCCTTGGATCATCCTCTAAGCCGTAAAATACACTACGCGTCCCTTGTATGGAACGGAGAAAATCGAGCCGATCGAAGAAATCGCGTGTATATTATAGGCTCCGGTATAGTGGCTTTATTCTTCAGCCGATGACTAAGTAGACGACAGAGCCATAATTGTTTACAGAAATTACGTGTCTATAACGCTCATCGTAATCGATGAATTATCGGCTATAATTTTGAAAAATCGCCACCGACGATAAAACTCGTTTTTCGCTGCGCTGCAGCGTTATACTATTTTTAGAAACAGACTCCTCTTATTTTTTCCTTATTGCGATGTTGTACAGAAAAATCCTTGAATTCCAAAATCCATACGATAATAAGCATCAAGAATCAAGATGATACTGCACCTATACACACAATAACACACGAGCGCACATCTCTCCGCGCAGCACTGCAGCACAACGGGCCTACTTTCTCTGATGGCGAGCTAACTCGCGGCAGAAAGAGAAAGAAAGAAAGTCCTTTCCCAGAATTTCATTTTGCCTCTCTCGCTCGCGCTCGTTACGCCGAGGCGGGCGCCATTCGCATAATGATTACGCGCCGAGCGCGCAACCGATTATCTAACGCTTCGCGTAATGGGCCGCGCACGCTTGGATATATATCTATACCTGTATGTATATACCCAAGGAACGAGATGATGGTTCTTTTTGTGAACGGTTTTTTCTTTCTTTGGGCTTTCGAGTGGCTTGTGGAATTTGCGAGAAGTGGGTATATCTTTAGGTGGGAGTCTTATCTTTTATCTTTGAGACAATGGGAAGTTTGATATGGGAGCGTTTTTTGCAGTGACGCGGTAAAGATTTCAAATATGAGCTCATTGTTTCACTCGTTATGCTCCGGAGGAGTTTTTTTCTGAAAAATTCTGTACAATCTGAAATTTGAAGAGCACGTATCGTATTTTTCGTTCCCGTTACTCCGCTGGAGCTCCGAAAAAATATAATTTTTATTCCAGCTGATAACCGAGAGCCCGAGAATATCAAAGGCAAAACCAGCGCAGGAAAAAAAGCAAACGCCAATACATCTCTCGCGAAGCAGATTACGAAATCCGCGAGTCGCTTTAAAAATATCCGCATCGTGCGAAACCAAATCGCCGTGTGGATTAAAAAATCGATCGGATTTCATCGTGCGCAGTTCTCGAGCGTATTTAATTTACACGCTGCATACCTATATCGATGGCCGATCGAAATTTGCAGCTCTTTCGTACGATGTATCTTATACATATTAGAATACAGACATAACACACCAACCGACACGTGCGCCTAATTACAAAATCAATTGCACATTAGCAAATCCGGACCCCCTCCCAGCATCCGTCCATCAGCGCTCGCTCGAATCTGTGTTTGCCACGCGCGCAACATGACGTCCCGCAGACATTAGATGATGCAAATCTTGTATTACCTGTATATACTATACCTATGCCCACACACTACAAGATTAAAATTGAAGCGCGCGCTTCTCTCTGCTAAAAAATTCACGTGCGTCTTTCCCACGTGCCGCTCGATGATATATAGCGATATAGATATACGATATACATGTATATAATTCTTCGCGGCGTACAGAGCGATACACAATAAGCCATACACACACACAGACTCAAACACAGAGACAGAGAGACACAAAGAAGCGGGAAAATGTGTCTAGGCTTGCGAAACCGTTTGTTGTCGTAACCAAGTGCCAAAGTCAAGGCCAAGGCGCTCTCGGCTTCTTATGCAACTATCTGCGCGCGAGCGCGAGCGGGAAAATCAGCGCCGCGAGATGCGGTTAATGCGCGCCACGGGTATATATATATATACACACACACACACACACACCTATATAGCCTATCCTACCTACCTATATACCCATTGCCGAGCGTTTCACCCGTACACTTTGTGTATAAGGAGAAACTGCGCCGCGTCGATGTTTATGTTCCGCCGCCGCTGTAATGACTGGCTCTGAACTTGAACGCAATTATCGAGCTGTACACGTGGATTTCTTTTTTCGTATACTCTCGGTCTGTCTTATTTTTATTTTATTGTTTTTCGGATCTTTGGTTTTCGCGATGACGGACGAGGCGCTACGGCGAATTTTTCATAGATGGCGAGTGCGTGGAGGCGACACTTTTTGGAAAGTACGAATGTTGCGCGAGTGTCTCGCCGCTTTGCGGTGCTTAATCGTCTATGACTGGACGTTGCGTATCGCGGTTCCGTTACATGGCTAAATTTATATCTGCGAGATTTTTTAGCAGTGATTCAGGAGCTGTAACTTTCGTCGCGCATTTTTGCGTGGCGTTATTGATAAAATTGGAAAATTTGCATTAGAACTTTGCAGAAAGAAAATTTACGTTATTATATAATACTTTATATACTACTTTAGCAAAGAAAATTTGGAAAAATTTGAGTACAAGTGAAAGAAGCAGCGCTGACGTCATGATTTCGGAGTGTAGTGCGACTTAACCGCAGGTGTCCCCACGACGGTAGCAGAGCTATATAGTATACGACGGGTTTTCGCAGGCCTCGTCACTGTCTTTAATTAGCTGCAAATTCGTGAGATTGTCGCACTTTACAGTAGAACTGGCCTTTACCGTTATGTTTATTTCTTTTTTTCGCGCCTCGACTGCCTTTTCGAGAGAAAAAATCGAGTCCTTTGCTGCTGCTGCTGCTGCTGCTGTCGTCGTCATAAACGCATTTTATTGGTCGTTAGGGGTACGTAATAAATGCGTTATAGTTATCGATAAATGCTTCAACACATGGGGCACCGTTAACGAATGCGCTGGCTTAAAAATCAAGCGGAAGTTATAATACGAAAAGGCGTAATTATATTACGCCGAAAAATAAGGCAAAGCGAATAATTCGTGGTGTAATATAAATTATATAGAAATAGGTGAGGTAAGCGTTACCCAACATTCAAAAAAGTCATTACGTCCTGGCCACATTTATATAGTTCTATAAATAACCTATCGCCGTGTGTTACAGAAGCAAATAAGATTTTTCTGCGCAAATCGTAACTAATATAAAACCATCAGTATATCGACTGATATACTTACACATGCATCCGACGCAATCGCGCTCGGCTTATCGAAAAGCCTCGATCGCAAGCTCTCTTTTTTCGAAAATCCCGGAGTTATTTTAAAGTCTAACGGTGAGACGCCGGCACCAACGGCGTCACATAATGCCTGACTCGTATTAGACGCGAAAAACAATGGCAGCGATTTTCCTCGTGAAAAAAAAACTAGTGCAGAAAATTAACGCTCAAGGATTCGCGAATGAGAGCTTACGCAATATTACACTGCGCGCGCGGCTCTGCATCACTCAAATAAGCAACGGACGGACTGACACGGCGTAACCGAACGACGAGAAAAAAAGTTTGTACTTGCCTTTAATAGATTCGATGCGTTCTGATCGTAAATGTATATAATAACATCATCGCGCGCCATAATCAAAATAAATAAATAAATATTCGGTTGACTGAAACTCTCCGCAAACCGTTTGAAATAATATACTGCAGCCCACAAACTTTCGCAGACTGTAACCTTCAAAGAGCCCGAAACTTGGACGTCTAGACCTGCCGAAAGCCTAACTTGTATATATTCCGTAACCCAGATTACGGTCGCAGTCGAGTTATTTATTTCGCTAATTGTCAGCTGCCGAGCGAATATTGCGTTACGGAACAATGGGGAGCCCGGAGGGACCCTTGGAGAAATTGCGACACTGCACCCAAACAAACCGCCCGCCGTCTCAACCGTGCCCTTTTTCAAGGGATTATGCGTAATGTACCCTCGTAACTCGACGCAATTTCGTCGCAACTCTGCGGCTAATGGGACGATGACCCGGATTTTCCCGAAGAGGCCCAAGTCAATGTGTGCGTGCGTCTGTGTATACGTAGTCCAGGTATAGATTCGCAGCTAATAAACGCATAAAAAAGGATTGGGGGCGGCAACGAACCACTGCGATTTATGCCACTTCCTTTTCTCGTGCGAAAACTTTCTCGGGGCATCGGGCCCGCTATATTATGCACGGCAGCAATGACGGTAATAGTACACAAAGTGCCGATTGGTTAAAAACAATAAATTAGCGTCTCGTAGCGGCCCGCAAGTATAACGGTCATTTTCAAAAAGCTGTAAAAACGGCCAACGGAAAACATTGTGGCGTGATAAATTAGACCGCGTTAAATCACACAAAGCCTGGAATATTTATGAAATTAATCGCCGAAAGTGCACCTATATATACCCGAGGAAATAGACTGCAGCACGATGGGAATATCTCTCGCTTGGATTTTGAACAGCAAGCGTCAACCGAGCGCAAATACAACTTCATTCATAATGGATTCACTTGCAGCGGAATAAACGAATGAATATTATCCTCGTCGTGTGCGCGATGCATATGTACATACAACAAGCCTGCAGAGGAGTGAGAGATTACATAAACGCCGGTCTGTCAGGCTATATTCGATATAATGTGAGGAATGCAGCATTATGCAGATCTCGCAGGTATACGAGGAATAATCTGAAATCGAAAACAGTTTTTCGTAAAATGCTTAGCTTCTTGTCACACCAGCTATGTCGTCGCTCTCAATTATACGTCAAAATTGATAGGCATCTACACGATATCTGCACTCGAGATCTACAGGGAAAATAATAACGCGTTCTCACGACGAGAAGCTCGCAATAGGTGTTAAAACTCCGACGGCCACTATTAGCATAACGCTCTTCCGAAAAAGAGCACCACTTACACCGACCTGATACACCCCTACGTATTACACCCCCCCTCTCCCTCTCGTGCAGTATCGGGTTCAAAGTTCAACAGCTCGTTCGCGCGCAAACGCCTAATCACGATCGTGTTCCGGCGCGTAATCAGCCGACGATCGGCCCCGTGACTTGGAAAAAAAGGCCCATCTCTCTCTCTCTCCAGGTGTACCTGTACACGCTCCTTCTCGTTTCCCTCGGCTGGAGTTTTCCCCGCCGCCGTCGCTTTTTTCCCGGAGTTCACTGGCACCGACGAGTTCCGGTCGTTGCTCGGCAGTAGAGAGAGAGAGAGAGGTACTGTATTATAGGTACGTATACCATAGTAGAGAGAAAGACCGGCTACGGGCTTTAATTCGCCTCTCGCGACCGTTTCGTTACGCGTCCTTTTTTTCTTCTCCTTATATTCTACGTCGTCGTCGTCGTCTTCCTTGTGTATATGAGTAGTCGCTGACACACACCGGCTGTTACGCAATTTTCTCTACTTGTAATACACATACTGACCGCTGCGGAAACCGCTTTTATTTTCGCATCGCAATAATTCTGACATTTTTCCTCCAAGCTTCATGTACCGATGGCATTTTGTTATTACACCGCGGACGCGATTCATCATACTCAACGTTTCTTTTTCATTTTTCTTTCAAAAGCACGTCGGCTCTGAAAAATAATTCCCACAGCAATAAGAGAAGCGATAATGACCTTAACCCCACGATGTAGCTTGGCAATTCACCTATGCGTCTATAAGTCGCGTCGCCGCGAGAGAGAGAGAAGCACAGCAATCACTGTTCGCCGGATGTACAACGTCGTCGCAGCAGCTGACGCGTACGTACTCACGTAGGCGCTTCAATGTCAACGCACCGGGAACAAGCTGTATATTTTTCTTGGTCAGCGCAACTCGCCGTACGTTCAGAGAGAAATATAATTGACGGACGCGCAAGCTGGCAAGAGGCGGGCATAGATCGTATTTTAATAATCACGCGCGCGTGCGCAACAGAGACGTATAAGTAATTTACTTTGCGCCGCTGATTCTCGGCGAGCCGCGGTTGTGATGTCGTAATCATAGAAATTCGCTGCGGGTGTATGTACGCTTGGCTTCCCTTGTCCGTCATTCTGAAAATTCTTCTCTTCTTCTTTTTCGTTATCAAATTGATTTTTTGGTAAAATCGCAGAACGACTCTACCAGTGGCACACACACACACACAGACTACACAGCATGAGAGAGAGAGAGACGCGTCCGCTCGAAGACACGTTCTAGGTCCCGTACGCTTCCCGCGATAGCAGCAGCGGCAGCCCCGACCTGGCCAATTAAGGGCCTCGAGCCACGGCGGCGGGGCCCCCCTCTGTCTTATACGTGCCGCAGCGCTATAATACCCCAGAGAGAGAGAGACGTGTGTATGTGTGCGCGCGCGCGAGTGAGAGTATATCCTTATATACCAGGTTCTGCACTTGTAGCGCGCTGCTTGTTAGAGCCGCTGTTTCGCTCGCGCGCATGCGGGGATGTGTACAGATAAGTAGTGTATAATATACCTTCGCCTATGAGAGAGAGACTTTTCCATTTAGACGAGAAAGAGAAATTTCGGTATTCGTATACGTCCGTGCGCACACGGTAAGGCACTTTTCGGAGTATGCGAAAGTGTGCATCGGAGCGCACTCGAACAGGGACAGTGTGTTACAGCTCTCGGAGACACACAAAGCTTGTCGCGCTTACTTCCTTCCTTTTGCCTGACCGACATGCAGATTCGGCCGGTTTTTCTTGCGCCGCGCGAGTGAGTGCGTATAAATGGGCTCAACGAAAAATGCGATGTGCGAGATGAGCTTCTAGATTCGCATCCGCGAGTAGGCAGTGATAATAGGCAGCCGCCCACAAACAGCCGGCATTAACCCCCCGCGAATTTCGATTACCCGCGCGGTACATAAGACGTAGACTCTTTTCCTTTCTCGCGCGGCGGTAGCATCAGAAATACGGCTTTATACACACTCGTTTTCGCTGGGAACGAGAAGCGAGCGATTTCATCGCGGCGTGTGTGCGTGTGTATATATGGCTCTCTCGACAGAGACGGACGGCGAAAAACCGCGTGCAACGCGCGGTGCGCGAAAAAGGAGCAAGACGTGCGCATATAACTATATATACGTGGAAGGGAGAGAACGTGTAGACGCTCGTGACCTCAAGAAGAACTCGTCGAGGGACCGGTCTGAGCAGCGAGTGTGTGTGTGCCTGTGCGAGTGCTGCAGGGACGGAGAACACGGTACCAACAGCGGCTTTATAACTCTCTGCGCGCGGCGTTGCTGCCATGCCAGTCGATCTTTCTACTCGGTCAGGCTTTTTAACTCTTTGTCCCTTCCTCCTCCTCCTTCTTCGTCTCCCTTCGTCGATTAATTCACCTTTCTCCACGATGATTTTCCAGAGACGCCTTATTATTTATTTTTCATTAGGAAGATTAGACACGTGTACGCCGCCTGACAGAGCGCAGAGGTAATCATTTCGTTGTCCGTTGAAAAAATGTAAACTTTATTTAACAATTATAAAAAACACACCTCGAGAGCTTCTAGGTTTATGCGTACAACGCGCAAGTGTAGCTACACCGGGACACCTTACGGACGCGCGCGCATCTCGAAATTGCGCCCGTACTAGCCTCATTACTCGCTGCGCTATATTACAACAGAGGGGGGGAAGGAGCGTAAAGCAACATCATCAGCGATGCGCGAGTTTCTGTGAAAATTCCCGCGCAGCGGAAGCGGATTATATTACGCATAAAGCGCAGCCACGCGTATTATAATATATACATTTTGAATATGCATAAAACGAATTGGTGCTCGAATTTCCCGCCAATCATCCTGAACTTGGGCACCTTGCGCTCGCTCTTTCTCTCCCGTGCGCAGTGTACAGCTATATATAGCCGCGCGGCGTACATATCCTCGAGGACGGGCGTTGCGCGCGCGCAGGAGCATTAAATATAAATTGCCGCGAAGGAAGCGACGGGAAAAGGCTGTTATATGTGCCGCGCCGCGCGGCGTCCTAGTCGCGTTTATCCTTTTTGCCGGGGAGAGAGCAATCTCGGGTATACAGCTTTTAAACGACCGTAAAAAGTATGAAAACAGTCGGAGAGCGAGAGAGGATTTTCTTCTTCCAGGAGCTGCTGACGTACATATGTGATATTCGAGTATACAGTAGCAGTAGACAATACATGTAATGTATTATTGTTCTGCCGGCGGACACGACGGCGGTTTATAAGTATTTATTCAAATGCGGCAAACGGCGAAAATATGCGCGATCGTCGCCTTTTCCATAATTCATAAAAGCGGGTTAGTCACGCCAATTAAATGTGCGCGGCGGCCGAGGATCTGCATTCCCGACTTGACTTGAGAGAATCGACGGTTGCGAATTACATCCCCGCCCGCCACAGCATTTGCATTTACAGCAATCCTCTCTCGGTACTGCAGATCATCCTATGTAACAAGGCGTTTATTGTAAAACTTAATTCGATTCGCGCGAGGTCGTCACCGACGTTCGATCCCCTTTTGTGTGTACCAATTGTACCATACACACCACAGCTTGTACTATAACTATATAACGTCGAGTATAGCGCCGGAAATGCGGCGCATTTAAATGGTCGCTTCCCATGACCAGTACTCCTCGGCTGGCTGAGCTCCTTGGAGGAGCCTCGTCTTCTTCGTCTTCTCCTTCTTCCTCTTCTTCGAGTGCACAGGGCCATTCTCACGCGAGCGAGTGTACTACACTCTTATACTATACGCGCCGCGCATCTTGATTATCCGGCTTTTCGGAATTTATTATTCGGCACGAGAGTCTCGGCTTCACGCTTAGCTGACTGTGTGTATGTGGTAATATTAGGAAAGCTCGTTGTCTGGCAAGTATTTTTTTCTTTCAATTTCAGAGAGTCGCTTGTGTTTTCAAGGTGCTGGTGTAATAATTATTGACGGCGGGAGAGAAGGAGAGATTGAGGCCCTTCGATTTTCCTCATTTCACTTTGTGCATACACTGCACTTGATAAGTCGATGACGAAATACGAGAGTAGCGCCGGTTATCTTTACTCGATATTGTACAAAAAAATGCATGTCTACTATAATAAAGCCGAGAATCCCGAGAAAAGTATAAATCAAATGAAATATGAAATGCCCATTTTTCCCATGTAAGAATCTCCCCAGAAATCCGGTTTTTTATATTCCATCGCACAGCGCAGCGGCATTCCAGCTCACTCTGGCCGAGTTTAAAGATTTTACTACTGCACAGCAGCAGCAGCAGCAGCAGCAGCTCTCGGCGTCACGCGGAAACGCCTGCGTACATGTGCGCGTATAATGTAAGAATGTTATCGAACCCTCTCTCGGACCGGCATCGTGCGCAAAGCAAGAGCGCGGCGCGATAACGGGTCCGAAATAAACTTGAAAAACAGCGGGTACCTGCATCACATCGCCTATATACATCCCATCGCTAGATTCCATTCTTGTTTTCACTGTCGTTACGACGGCAACGCGCTCACATGCACAGTGCGAAACTCGAGACTCAAAAATGCATTTCCCTTTTACGGACGCGCTGCAGCACTACCGTTGCAGCCGAGTGCTACATATATTTCAGACAATAAAACTCGAAATTCTTTCAGCTATACACTCTCGTAAAGTAACGCGCAATTTTTTTCTTCCCATCTCCTCCCATTCCCACGACGTGTACATCGTTTCGAGGGTCCCGCCGCGAAATGAACTTGATTACGATTTGTACGTATGTGCGACTTTTTTATGTATAGCGCTAATAAAATAACCGACTAGCTGTGGTCACACTGTTAATAATGAATTTCCGGTGTCAACTTCACGACGCTCATTCAGGCTATATATAATGGAAACCAGCCTTCGCCGCGAAAAATCGATCGAAACTGACCAAGAATTCATCAGTCTTCCTTTGCGGGCGTGTCAATAAGCCTGATGCTTTACTTTCTTCGCAACACCGTTAAAATACCGCGCGGGAATATATCCAGGTGGCGGAGGTCAGCTTACGCGAGGTTAGGGTATATCGGCCTTCGTCTCTCTTCGCAACTGCGAAAAGACGCGGATAGCGGTGTTCTTTGTTTGCGTCATTCGCTCTTTCTCGAGACGAAAAGAGAGGTGACGCTCGAGAGCGAAATGAAAAAGTTTTTTTCAAACTCCAGAGCGCAATTTAATGAGCGCTTGATGAGCGGCTCTCCGCCGCGGGTGCGTTCACCTCTGGCAGAGAGACTATAATACTCACCGCCGCGCGCGCGGGAACGATTATTAAGGCTTTGCTAGGTGGTATTACGGCTTCGGATAATAGATGTAATAGCATCTCCCGAGATTCTTTTTTCTATTCGTGATGGCACACGGCACGAAAAAAGAATATGTGTAATAAGGGCTCCCTCTCGCTTGGATCATCGCTCGGTAATCGAATTTTGATTAGTAAAAAGTCGTAACGCAGAAGTAACGAACGAGAGTTGCCGTGACTCAATCAATATACCATGCACACATCGTGTCTAAAGCAGTGGCTAATGGTTAAAAATAGCGTCAAAGTGGTGTGAAAGACCTGCTGCGGAGGTCACACGCAGACTTTGCATCTATACTCCTCAGCTGTTGTGCAATTTGCTCTCGACGGCGGCGGCTATACGGCACAGCTCATAATGTGCTGTCGGAGTATAGCAACAGGTGTGCGCGGGGGGGCGAAGAACCGTTGGTCCGTCGCGCGAAGCTCCCCGCGAGCAACGGAGCCTCATATGTAAGAGAGCAGTAGCGGCAGCAGCAGCAGCAGAGCTAACGAAACCGAGAGTCGTTTCGATCTCGATTCCCCGTTGACGGCGGACCGACGGTTTATGTGTGTTGTATACTTACTCCGCTAAGCTAAAATGCGGTCGAGGATGTAATGCACGCGCCTTTGTTTTGCTATATTTTCGAATAATATCGCGTCGTTTGAAGAATCGAGTAGAATTCGTGAGCTTTGAAAAAGAAAAAGGGGGGCTTTCATTAATCTTTCTAATGATTTATAGTTGGCGCGTAATGTCCCACATCAATCTATCATCCCGGAGCGTAATTACATTCATAATTCACATTCCGTCTCGTGCGCGCGTTGTATCACACATATAGCTGCGGCTCGTAAAGGCAAATTAACGAAAAAGCTCGAGAATTAAAACAAATCGAGCGCTCCTTCCCTGTAATTATACCTACACCACCGCCGCGTTTATTTATTCCTCTGTAAACACGTCGGAATAAATCCAACATGCGATATCAGGCAGAAGAATTTTGCAAAAGCAAAACTATTTTCCCCGTGCTGGAAGGCTAGTAAAGGCTTGTAAATATATTTGTCTACTCGGGAGATCGAAAGAAGCCAAGAGTATGAAGTAAGCGCGCGCGAGCTTAGCATCATCGTCTCGGTCCATCTCCCAGAAAAGTTCCATACCTCCCAGCTAGCGCGGACGCAGATAGCGCGTTTCACGATCGATCGCCGCTCTGCTCGCTCGCTCGGATCGCGATCTTCTCTCCGTACTTTTCCGTGCACGGCGATTCTCCTTCCGGCCAAGCAGCAGCAGCAGCAGCAACAGCATATCAGGGATTCCAGCGATGACTCCTTGGAATTCAGGCCCGGCACGAGTGGGAAGGGGGGTTCTCTCTGTGTGCACGTACATACGAACGAAGGTATATAGGAACGAGAAGGAAAAAGAGTGTGTATAGGTACACGCGCCGCGAGTTCTGAGTGTATATACGCTCTTGCTCAGTGGGTTTCGCCAAGAAGACGTAACGGTACATCCGCGGCCGTCGGCGTCCAATGAACCCGTTGCTGCCGCTGCTGCTGCGCAGCTCCTGGGGCTGAGAGAGAGAGAGAGAGGAGGTATAGCCACGTCCTTATGCCTCCTTCCTCTTTCTTTCTCGGGCTTCTCACTCGGCCGCCAGTTTCTTTATGTGTGTGTGTGAGACGCACGGAGGTGGTTTCTTGCTGAGAGAGAGAGAGAGAGCGGGGAATCCTTTTTCAGCGGGGGTTATTTTTTAACCTTGTGCTTTCGAGTATACATTTTAGGACTCTTGCGAATTCGAAAAAAATATACAGATTAATCGTATCTATCGTGGTTTTCTTTTTGTTAAAAAGGTTCTTCCGCGCTTTAGGAAACTCCCAGCATAGCGGTTTCGGTGTTTTTTCGCTTCCTGTCGTTTTTTTCTCTCTCTCTTTCTCTCGGAGGAGCAGTGTTTTGTCAAACCGCGGACGCAGGTATACTTATATACAAAATGTACGTCTATAGAAGCTGCGCGTTGTACTTGTGCGAGGTACTCCCGCGAGTTTTACTTTTTAAAAACCGTTAACGCGAGCCAGAGAGGAGATTGAATCATCCAGGCTAACTTTCCGGCTGGAAAGTAAACGGCCTGATCTACGAGAACCTTTGTTTATCGAAGTATTATTTTTTCTTTTTCGAGCCAACATTGTCGAAATTTAAAGCCCATGAAAGGCGAAGAATTCCCGAAATCCTCGTAAAAATCATAGCCAGGTAAATTACGGTATAGGAATGAACCTGCCCGCAAGAACGGAGCGCATACCGACCTCGGCAAGGTCATAATTTACATAATTAAAAAGCCATTCCATTGTGCGATGTGTCGAACCCCCTCTAGAGCATCGCAGAGAGAGCGTTAATGTCTAACTCCCCGACGCGCCGGGGGGCAGCAACACGCAGCTCTAATACGGACAATCGCATCGCGATGAAGATTACCATCAGAGCCTTACGGTGACCATGATTCAACGAGAAGGAAAGAAGAAAAAAAATAACGAGAAAGACGGACAGGTCTAGCTAGCGTGTGGGCAGTTGCGCAAGACGGACATATAGGCGTCTCTCTCTCTAACGAGAGTCAAAGTCCCAGGGTCTCGAATAACCCGTTTGGAGTCGGTGCGTGCGTGCGTGAGTCTGTTGCGGAGAACATCAGCTATATACGCGGGCCCATGGCCTAATCCGTGCAGCGTCGTTACAACACCTGAGAGAGGGCATGAATGTTGATTTCCACTCGGATGGATATTTGGATTCCCGCGTCGTCAGGTGACTTTGCTGCTTCCTCGACTCGCTGCTTCTTCTTCTTCTTCTTCTTTGGTTTCCACGCAGCGCCAAGAGAGAGAGAGAGGCAGAAACTCATCCTGCCGCTCACGGCGTGTCTTCCCCTTCTTCTTCGCCTCTCTTTCTCGCTCCTTTATACTTTCGTGGCCGAGCTGATTGCGTCATCGCCCGGCAAGATCACCGGCCTGAATCTAGGTCGTCTCTCTCCTCTCTCTCTCTCTCTGTCTTTTTTTAGAAGCCGCGTGATTTTTTCGCTCCACGAGTTTCCTCGAGAGAAGAATAGACTCGGTCGCGGTGTATATTATTGGGATTCGGGGTTGGCTGACTGCAAGGTGCACGTTTTCCCAATAGAGCCTCGAGCTGTATAGGGTCGATGCTTTTATCAACGCAAAGTATTTTTCTTGCGACTGGCTCGGAGTGTTTACGTTGCTTTATCAAAAATGCACTCAGCCCAACGCTCTAAAATCATAAGGGAATTTCAAGGATGATGAATCAGGGGCGGCTCTGTCGGTCATCCACACCTCGGGGGAATTCCGCGAAAAGCAGCGGAGCGCAAAAGAGAGAGAAAGAGAGGAAAGCCAAAAAACCCGCCTAAATATCCGGTTATATCTTCTTCTTCTTCTTACCTCGCGACTGTTAATTGGCTTTTATGCGCTTCGGCGGAAATTTGGCAGGACTTTATTACACACACAGTGGGATTTTTTTCCTCTCTTACGATTTCGCGTCGCTGCGCAGCGGCGCTAATTAATTTTGTTTTCATAGCGGTACCACGCACCCGATTGGTGTAATATAATAATCTCGCTTTTTATTACACATGCCACGCAGCGATAAGCTTTTTAGAGAAAGATCGTCGAAATCGAAAATAGCGATCTCCAATTCTAACGCGGCTGCATCGACTATAATATCACATCCTTAATCAGGATTTCCCTTTTCCACATAGATATACTGCTCCAGCGAAAAGACAAGCGACTCGATTACAGCGTCCACTGATCTCTCGCATGTCGTCGTCCGAAACATGCAAAACGCTCACGGTTCGAGAAGTGTCGTCGGCAAACACACATACTCACGCAGCCGAATGGCATTTGAATGCGATTATCTCGCTCCTCTGCGGGAATCGTATTTCAGCAAGGGCAATCGCATGCGAGAGAGACAGAGAGGATATTCATCGAGGGGATGCCGTCACGTGACTGATATAACACGCTCCGCGCGAGACAGAGAGAAAGAGAGAGAGATATTGTATACGAAAATTTATTCGACCGGACAGCGTAACGCGGAGCAACACACGAGCCGAATGTTTGATGAGTATAGCCGATCCGAAAAATCGAATCACGATGCATACGGCGTGCTATTATCGCGGTATGGTTAATAAAATAGCCGCGCAGTATATATAGCTGCTCTGAGCTAACGTCCGCGACGGCGTGTATATCGTATATGCATTTTTAACGGTTTATTCGGCTTTTTCCTATGATGATATTTCGACCGTCACGGGTTTATCACGTGGTGTGAGTTTGGCGGACGGAGTTGCGAGAAAAAATGCTCTTGCTTATTACTGCGAGAGAAACCGGTGAGGTGAGAAACTTTGAGGTTGAAAATTAAGCCAAACGTGGTGCATTTAAAATTTCAGCATATATGAATTTGTATGAACGTCGCAAAATATATTACGTCCAAAACAAGCACGTGTGTACGAAAAATTCTTTACGGTGAGAAAAAAACTTTTGGGAAAATTTTTTGTTTTCGAGCCGATGAGTAATCCACGGCGTATAATAGCCGCACGCGCGCTCGCGATATGTCTATCCGATTTCCATAATTCCAACGTAACGCCTCTGCGCTGGCGCGTCACACCTCGACTGCCTCTTCATTTCTCATTCGATCGTATTATAGAGCCAAAACAAAGGGATAATTCAATAACAATCGTTATTCCAATCATCCAGCTCATAATAATCACGTGCGCGCTTTACGCAATGTCGCGGAAAATAATCTACCTATAATAGCCGATGACGCTTTATGTCATTGAGAAGCTTTTTGCCCGTGAAAATAAAAAGAATAATCGATCGGGTAATCGCCAATAGAACAAAGAATTACGAAAGCTTCGATTTTCCTTCGTATATATTTATCCGAAGGCACAGGTATTATAGAAATTCCAAAGGCAACAGAGACGCCTCGCAGCAATTTTCTCGCGTAGGTACGCACGCACAGGAAGAAGAAGAAGAAAACTGTACGCGCAGCGTCGCGTATCCGGAAAGCAAGGATTATAATAACGTCGCCGTTGCGCTGATGTCGCGATGTGCTCTCTCGGAAAGCCCTGAGGCGAAGACGGAAGGAGGCGGACTTTATACGCCTCGAGAGAAGCTAATGGAATAGACGAGAAGCTGCAGGCGAAGAAGGAGAGAGAGAGAGAGAGAGGCAGAGAGGAAGAATTTACAGTTATCTTGTTCGCGGCGCGGCGCGTTCTTGTCGCGATCGACTCGCCTATGAGCACGTGGTATTCGCGTATCGCGCTTTTCTTATTCGCAGCTGTTGTACTCTCGCGGTGTAAAATAATACCGGCTGCTGCTGCAGAGGATTTTATGGTAAGCCGATCGCGCGATCGATTTAAAGAGGAGAAAAAAAGAAACTATATATACATATTATAAACTCGTGGTGCTTCGAACTTGACCTCTGGCTTGGCAACTGCGATGTCTACAGAGTCGTGAATATATAAAATTGTGTATTACGCAACCAAGTCTATTCTGTGTGTTACTTACGACGGGCAACACACTCTCTTTCCCTCTCATTATCGCCGTTAACGGATATATAGTAGCTATAGAGCGTCCGCCGCAGCGAATGTATACTCGGGCAAGGTCTTGACTTAGAAAGTCGTGCGCCGGACTTTGATGCGCCGAATGATGTAACTGCAGGAGAGATTTTCCATTACCTAGAGATTACACGCTTTTGTCTAGATCGTGAATCTCGAGGAGAGAGGCAGAGAGAGAGACGGGCTTTATTGAAATGGAATCTCGGCCTATCTCTCTCGCTTCGGGTTATATTGAGGATTGTTTACGCTTTTCGATAGCGTTGTTAACGGTTATTGCTTTCCGCGCCTTCTGTATCTATATTTCAGAAGAATATACAGGTATATGCACATCAGAAACGCCGTTTTTCACACTCGCTTAAAAACCACCCCTGGAAAAGCGGTTATTCACACAAATATATAGCGTTACGGACGTGAAAAAAAATCTTCGTTCCTGGAAAAATGAGCATCCGCCACATATACCTGACGATGACGATTCGAAAGGGTAACGCCGCAAGGAACAAACGAAAGGATCACGCGAGAAAAGGGTCCGATGCGCGTTTTCCGTTGTGGGGGACGTATAGGTTATATACCTGTAGAGTATACCATATATACCACCGCGCGAATGCGCGAAGGGGAAAAAAGGCTCTCGATATAGGTATGCGTATGCCTTCGACAGGTAAAGGGATGGAGAGGATCGGGTCGATTTCCGGCGCGGGATGAAAAGATGCGGGAAAGTGCGTGTGTGTGTATAGCCCTTTTTTTCTACATAGTACATATTATGCGAGTTTAATCACTTCCGTCGATGCATCCCGCGTTTCCGGCTCGAGTGTGTGGGCTGTGTGCACAAGCGTTTAGTAAAGGGATAAATATATTATTGGACAGAGGCAGGCTTTGATTTCGACGATTAGCCTTGAGCAATGCGATTGAAACAAAGAGCGATGTCGATACAATGGATTTCATTCACTGTCGGTCGATGTACAATATGTACATTTCAAGTGAGTCGATGTTTTTATTAATTTTTAAGAGAGACCGTTATGCCGCTGATGCTTGTTGAATCATTTCTCTATTATCCTCCCCCCCCCCCTGATGTGTATACTAAAAACGACCGATGAAAATATCTTTTGCGCAAGGATTACACGCCCGAGTGAGCCTGCTGATTTTCTCTCTTTCTCGGCTAATTTTTTCGAGCGAGAAAAAAAGGAAGAACGAGAGATACGTTATATATCTCGTTAGCATAAGTCTTGAGTCGCTTTTTTCCAAGGCCAAGTCGGCAGATCCTTTGCATGACAAAGATTCCGCGCGGCGACAAAGTTTAATGACACCGCTCTCTGGCTTGTATATCATAGATGCTTGCGACCACGCCCGCGACTATTAATAGAAAACATACACATTTTTATTTATGTCAAGAAAAAACACACAAGCGGCGGATGAATTCCAGTTCTATCGTTTGACTTATGCGATCATACAAGACCAATACGTATACGAAAGTAACAGTTATATATGCAAAACTCATTACGATTTACATATTATACTACGCGAGAGAGACACGCACGAGCGTTTGTTTTATTTTTAGTCGCGAATTTTCTTTTGCAATTAACAATGTCGTTTGCGTCTTATCTCTCGGCGCTTTAATAACCGTCGTGCATAAACAGGCCGCTGCAGTCGATAAATATGCGATCGCTGCAGCGTGTAAACAATTTAAAAGAAAAAAATACCGATCTTTCTGAAAAACGCAATCGATTAAACCTCTCGACGAAGCGAACTGTTTGACACGTATTATTCGACTTCACGGAGTGTGAGCAAACATAAAAATCGTCGAATAAGATCGTACGCGTCGTCTCTCCAACTCGTAACGCATTGACGCTTGGCGTCACTTTAAAAGGCGACTTAAACACACGCTACGTATATACGACGTTAATTAAAACGTACCTCCAACCGGAGAGAGCGAGACTCAACAACAACGACGACGACGACGACGACGACGGGATATATAACGAGTAAACCGCTAGTTGTACGCGCGCGCGCGCGCGTCTCTCTATATACCTATATTAAATCCACGAGAGACTCGAGGAAGAAAAAGAGCTATATACAACGCTGCTGCGAGCGCGATGAGCACGGCAGAAAACCTGCCGAGCGAACGCGAGCGCGCGCGCGCGGACCTTGAAAGTGCGCGCACTCGAGCCAGCGCCGGCAGACATGTCAATGAACCTATTAAAAATAAAACTCGTTATCGTCCTCCTCTCGTCGTCAAGGAGTAGAGAAAAAATTATGAAAAACTCGAGACTCCAAAAGAGCCAGCAGACGAAATCTGACCGATCCGATCTATCGATTTATATATATTATACGAATATCGGCCGCCCCGACTGCGTAACTATGCGAGAATTATGTATGTGTCTTATTTATAGCGGATATGCCGAGAGATGCTGTGGAGAGTTTACTGGCCGGAGATAGCGCGGTATTATATTATGTAGAGAGGAGCTTGAGAATTTTAAAATCGACGCGCCCTATCGGTCCAACGATTATGTATATATACGGTGTAATTTGCGTGCGAGGTAACGTTTTTTATCACAGCAGTACTTTGAGGGATATCCTGTGTCAAAAATTATGAGCGTGTATACGGTTTATTTTCCTGATGTCACCGCATTGACGTCGAAAATAGCAGAGTACAAAATATACTCTTGGCAACGAAACCTCGCCTTTACAAAACACTCGTTGACCGACGACGCGACCGCAGTAAATCAGCCCGCTATGGGGTCGTCTCCCAAAAACAGCCTCTGCCTGACAGAGGGAGAGCAATTAGAAAAAGGTGTACTAAGCCGGGCGACTTCGGTCCGTCGTTAAACGACCGATAATCGAGTTAATCCTTTCGCGCGAGCAAAAAAAATTCCCTCTCTCATCCCCGCAATAATTATAATCTCCTCGGAAAGCTAATCCTCTGGAAAACGTGTTTGCCCGTCAATTCTTAGTGTACAGAGAGAGAGAGAGGAAAAAAAACGAACCCTTCGGACACCAATATAACCCTTCGCTCATAAACCATCACGTGTACTTCCTTCCGCGTGTGCATATAGCCCTGAGGAGAAAGTTCTATGGCTTTACAATCCTTTCGTCCGTCGTCCATCCCGTAAAGTTAAAGGATTGTAAAGCTTCTCCCGAGAGATGAGGCTCTCTTCACTCTCTCTCCGCTGCCTCTCTCACTCCCCGAGGAGAGTCAACTTTTTCTGTCCGGCCAATCCAATTATCGCGAGAACTGCAACCCTTTCTCGATCATTTCCATAATTACGACCGTCGGCCTCGAGGCCCTTTTTGCCCCTCGGAGTTAATCGGATCGCTTAGGACGGCAATCGACTTCAGGACGACGACTTTTTTTGCAGAAAGGGTTAGGAGAGTCGGCTTTTTCGTTTTTTTCTTGCAGCGCTTTCGGGCAAAAACTTCCAAGTAGCCGTATCCTCGTCTCGGTTTTATTGCAACGGCATCGTCGAATGTCGGTCACTGAGATTGTAGAATATTTGCGGTACTGCGAGAGTGAGTTTCGTAATAGTTTTGTAATAACTGTATAATATGAGAGGGATATATATAAAAGCTTTGTAATTACACGCGGAGCCGCTGATTGGCCCGCATATATTTTGAATGTAATATCGGACATACTAGTATGGCCAAAACGCGCGGAGCATCGATCGATGTGATTTTAATTACAACCGTAAACCTAATTGATACTGGATCTCGGACGACTGCCTCGGGAGAACATCATAACGACGCAATAATTACGAGCGACGAAAAAAATCGACACAGCGGAAACTTTGTGTTACAAGCGCGGACAAATTGACGCTCTTATCGTCGTAGAAATAACAAAGCAAAAATTTTAATGGCTACTTATATATTCAGTGAAAAATTGCATTGCGATAAGTACAGCAGCACGCTTACAGTCATTACGCATTCAAAGGGGAAGCGTATGTGTGTGTGTGTGGATCGCCTTTTAAAACGTCAACTTGTGAGATACAAAAATTATCTTAATTGGCCGCAAAGCCAAGACTCGCAGACACGTCACCGCGAAAGCAGCGCAAATTGCTTTTAAATTAACGCCTCGCCGAGGAGGAGCTCCTCCGAAAAATCTTTGGCGCTTTTGTTTACGGAGCGTGATTCAAACGCGACATTAACCGTTTCGCCTGGTAATTAGTCAATGTCGGTCATTTATTTTCGGTTCTCATATGAGGTGGCCGAATAATCGAAGCATCATCAGCGATGGTTATCGCTTCGCTTCTATTGTCGTTTAGATTGACGATGTAAGCTTTCTAATGGCTTCTACTGTCGTTGGGATTCACCGCATCATTCTTGTGCGCAGGTATTTGATAAATTACGCATCTGTAACATCTTCGACTGTATTTTATAAAACTAACCTTACAATGAGTAGCGAGTGAGAACGTTTATCGCAATCAAAAACAGCATCATACATACAGACACGCATCCTCTGTTTGCTATACACACCTGCGGGTACTTCCGGAAGCTCCAACTCCAACATAAGCAGGTAGGAGGTACGTACCGACTGTTGCTCTGTCTCCCGCAAGGTGAAAGACCTTTTTTTCGATATAAAAAAATTGTGGGAAAAAAAGTCGAAGAAAGATATCGGGAGAGAGAGCGAGAGTGGAGCCGAAAAAACACTACCCTGCCCACTTCCGCGCGGTTCCAGATCATTCTTCTTTAGATCCTGAACATCATTTATGCGTATATGTCTGATGATCACGATGAGAGCCGGACATAACATCTTCCGCCGCACATTACGCAATTTTCTTCTCTATATTTGCATAAAGAAATCAGAAATTTGAAGCTCGATACACGTAAGCCAGTATGGCGTAATTTTGATTGTTTGCACAGAGGGCGTATTATATATCGCGTGATTGCGGTAACTGCGCAGCGCACGCGAGAGGGCATTTTTAAACTTTCGTTGTTAAATACTTCCTGATATAATTATTTCACATAAAATACGTTCCGTAAAAAGCACTACTTTATGGATGAAGCTGAGGAGTGAGCGCTTGCAAAATCGCAGCTCCATCGAATAAAAACAGCGCGCGCAAATGCAGCCAAGCGCGCGATTCTCTCAAAAAACGCATTAGCGTCGTTCCTCGAATCGCATATTAAAGCAAAAACAATCGACACCTACGTTATTTTTCTCTAAAAAAGCCGCGTCGTTGGCAACTTTTTTCGTGCAACAGCGCATCGCTGGCGTCACATGAATATCGTCGGCATGAAAAGGCTAAAAAATCCGGTTTCCAAAAATTCGGCGCGATCGTAAATGCTGCCATTCAATCGTTCCTCGCTCACTCTCTCGACGCTTTTTCCTCGCAGACAATGACACGTCCGACTATACTGGCAATATAACCGTTTTACAGCCCAGCCAAGGGTCGTTCTTTGAGGGGCCAATATTTCCTTCTCTTTTTCCATTTTCCCGGACTATACGACCGGGCCATTCGCCTACCGGCAGTAGAGAAAACGTGGCTGTAAAAAAAGGGTTCGCCGCCGATTATGACTGACCGAAAAAATGCCGCCGTGCGCACCGCACGACACACTAGGCAAGGCTTGGCTACTTGGCAAAAGAGGACCCCCGAGTGCTTTATTGCCATCCCCGCGGCAGCCGGAGTAGGTATACGGGAAAATCTGGAATCAGTGGGCCTGTGGGCTCTGCTTCCGATTTTTATTGGGGGGCAGCTCTCTCGCACTGCTGCCGCTGCCGTTTGCTTTATATTAGCTATATAGCTGTAGGAAGATTTTGTTTATGCGCGGGACTGCAGCTTTTCTTTGGGATGAATTATTCATCGGGCCGTTTAGCGGATTTCCGACAATATAATATGCGCACATCTGTGCATCGGGCTTATACAACAATCTTATATTTCGAGAAGAATCCGTTGAAAAATAAATTCTACTGCTCAGCTTTCGAATTGTAAAGCAAAATGTAAATCAAAACGAGCAACGTCCGATATACCGAATAGATAAAAGGGACCGATAAACCCTGTACACACACTCCGGCTCTCCATTCAATCAAAATACCAGCGACGAAAGAAAAAACAACAACAGAGGAGTATAGCGAAATGGAAATTCGATCGAAAGCGCTCTCTCCCTCTCGCTCTCGGAAAGAAAAGCATAGCCGGCTATAGTATACTGTACGCGCACAGGTATAGCGGCCGCGCGGTCCCGTATACCTACATACGCGCGCGCGTCCTTTTATAATACAAAACGCGCGGGCGACCTCGCCGCATCGACGCGCGAGGAGAGGAGCGCGTACGGTTGTGTGCAGGCGCGAATAGGAAGAGGTGTATACGCGTAGTGATACAATATGTAAAAAATTTTTTAATTAAATGTTAGAGAATGGTATATCGAGCAAAACTATGCGGTATCAGATCAGCAGCTCACCGTTTACAAAACGGCACCCCCATCGCACACATCAGGCTCATCCGACCAACAGGATGCGTAGAATCATCGAGAGAGCATCAATTTTCCGTTTTCACCACTGTACACATACGCATATCCGCAGCAGCTATATAACATATATAAATGAGTATACGGCCTCCAGATCCGTCGGCAGCAGTAGCAGCATCCCTCGTACATAGCGTGGGAGAGACGGACAGGTGGTAGGACCGAGCGGCGGCGGCAGCAGCAGCAGCTCTTAGTTACGGTTCGCCCTTTTCTTCCTGGCTCTCTATACACATACAGGCATCCTCCACATACCTCTCGAGATCCGCCTATATATGTGTTTTCTGTAGCACCTTGCCCGACTCGTCCTCGGATCATCCGCATCCGATGTATGTATGGATTCCATATTCCGCGCGAGGTATACGGAGACAGAGAGAGAGAGAGAGAGAGAGAGAGCCAGCTTGTGGGAAAAAGCCGACTTTCGTATACAAGTATTATATACCTGTATATTTTATGAAAAAGGATAGGTGCGGAGAGCCGCGTATACCTATGCGCGGTGCTGCAGCGCGTAGACAATGGGATTCCCCCGAGAGGGGGAGTATAGGCTATAATATATCGTTATATTCGCGCGCGGCGTGGGATATATTATATTATGCGGGATGAGTTTTGCGTTCTTTTTTGTTGCTCTTTGTGTTATTCGCGAGGGATACGTCGGACGTTTCCGAGAGGTATTGTCCTAACCGCTGCATTCAATTCGAATCGTACGTTACCGTATCTTCATTTTTCTCTTTTGCAATAAAAATGTACTGTTATAAGCCGTCAGTAGTCCAGACCTCCCTCGCCACGCAGCTGTAAATTATGAAACAAGTGTCTGATAAATATTCCGTTTGCAGGTCGATCCATTAGCGAGTCGGTTATAACCCCATCCCCCTAATCCTCCTTAAGCTGGCCGGTAGTAAATTCAGCAACAGCGCTAGATGCATTATACAAATATACAGTATACACAAAGGGTTGGGAAGGGAGGAGATTATTACGCCAGTAGGTACAGAGGAATAGGAGCTTCATCATCGTCACTATCATCGTCGCACTGTGTATAGTTGTATACTGCTGCTGGTGCTTATTCCGCAAGGACGAATGCGGATTAAGACCGGGTATATGAGTGTACTGGTACACGGCTTTGAAGTGGAATTACACACCGACCGAGCTGCTTTGAGCTCGGAATTAAACGTAACACTCAAACTGTCATTTTTAAACAACAAAAATAAAGTTTGGGTATCATTTCCAACGCAGAGAAATATCGAAAACGATCCTTATGAATAATAACAACACGTGCGCGCGACGCGCAAAAAAAGCACAATATACATCCTCGTGTGTATGCGGTATACCTGCGCGTCCCGTTGTGTGTGCTGGTGCGCGCGATGTGAAATAAACGCGAGCAATTTATGCGGGTGCGCCGACAAAAAAAGAACGAAGAAAAGGAAAGCTAAAAAATTCTTAACGGCAGCAGCAGCAGCACAATCGAGGTCCTCCCCCTCGAAGGACCTTTTACTTTTTCGGTCCTGCATGCACGCAGGTATATAAGCTCGCGCGCGCATCGAAAATCGAAACTGGTCCGCGAACCGTTGAGGGAGAGAGAGAGAAGGCGGACGCTGTGCCTTTTATAATGCTATACTCTATGCTGTGTATACACAGAGCAGCCGGGCTTTATACTCGGGATTTAACAACCCCCCGATGTATATACAGGCGGGCAAGGTCACCCTTTCACCCACTTCTCGGCCAGCATGTGGGTTATAACGAGTCCCTTCATTGTATACAGGATGCTACCTGGGAATGGTATTCTAATTTTACACCTGAATCCGGACACCTAGCGCTGTTATATTTTTTCTCGATGATGTGAATAACCTGCCGGATTCGCGGGTCTCGTTATTCTCTGCGGATGATTGTAAATAGGCAGATTTGTAGGGGTGTATAAATTATACATCAGAAATATGTACACACGCGGATGGATACAAGATATTTATGGGAAAAACGAGTGTGGGGACAACACCCGTACAGGATTAACATATGAATTTCGCTCCATAAATTAAGAAGCAGCATGTGAGCCATCAAATTTTTCCTACACATATTATAAGTTACATACACACAACGTCAACCCTATAACGGCTCTCATCATACACGCACACAGCAGCAGCAGCAGCATCAATCTCTCTAAAAGTAAAACCAAACACACTCCTCCGCATAACAGTTCTCTCGGCCCACGATCGCTTGGACATTTCGGTTTCTCTCTCAACTGCATCTCGAAAAAGCAAGTATCAGCAGCAGCAGCAGCATTCAAGGGGTCCGAGGAATCCTCTCTCTCTCTCACACAAACACACACACACACTTGCACACGCACCAGAGAGCTTATAGGGAAAGGCTCGTCGTCGGTCGGTTGGTCGGTCGCTCGGTCTGTCGGTCGTCGTAGTCGTCGTCGTCGTCGTCGTCGCGGGGGGAGGCTATACTCACGGTACATATACACACTGCAGAGAGAAAGAGAGGAGAGAGAAGAGCTATAGCCGCAGCCGGCTGTCCTTGGACTCCCGCTCGCGGATCGCCGAGCACGGCCAGTCAATGACCGACGCATTCCTCTCGACTCGCTTTGTAGCTGTGTGTAAGTGTGTATATATACATTATACATATACATGCACACGCGCACACGCGCACCAACACGTCGATTTTCAGCGACGAGAGCCTGCGCGCTGCAGCTTTGATTTGCGGATTTTCAAGAGGTCCGCCGGGGGAGATGCGCACTTGGCCGTGAGTATATGACTATGTTTGGTGCGTCTATGCGAGCTACTGTTCTATGCGCGGCTTTCCAGTTCTCCGAGTTTTTTTTCTTCTATTTTTCCTTTATTCGAGTTTTTCTGCTTTTCAAGCCTCGCAGTCCTCTGAGACGTACCGAGACCCGTATAGGCACATGTATCTGCATGAAGATCCATGAAAATTTTACTCGAGAGCTTTTACAACGTATCTCTAAACTGTACATAAAGCTGAGATGCACCGTTTCCTCTACAATCCACGGAATCAGCCTGGAATTATCAAGAACTCGCACTCACTTGATGCAAAACATCGCGGCTGCATCGTCTTTATTTGCTGCGAGAAAAGGTCGTTCCGCGAAGGATCTACTGCGCAGCTAGCGCTCGATATTCTTTGATTACGGGCATTCCTCCGCCCCGTGCTTCTGCCGACGCCTTTACGCCAAAGAGGATGTATACTCCGAGAGGATAAACGCACACTGTGTATTTTCCGACGGTGCAAAAAGTCGTTAAGACCGTTCTTCTTCTTCTTATTCGTCTTCTTCTTCGACGCGAATGTAAAGGGTGTGGATTTTTTACGCTGTTTGACTTTGAAAACTTTTTCCTCATATTGCGAGATCTTTTTTTGCGATACTGTTTTCTCGGTCACTAAAATTATACAAAAAGTAGCCATTACTCAACGGCATGTACTCGTAACGTCTAGAGGCGCAAGCGGAAAGAGCTTCAATTTAATAGTGAATCACAACATTTATAATTAAGATTTTTTATGCGTTCGATATTTGATTTGAAGAAAGCCTTAAGAACGCCAGACTCCATGTAAATGCAGCCTGATCCTAGTGATATATATGCATTGTCTGTTTGCGCCCCCAGACATCGAGGACATGCGGTTAAACAATGGCTACTTTTCGTTGAATTTTAATGGCCGAGAAAACAGTGTCACAAAGCAATTTTTCTCGCGTTCCACTGATTTTTTTGTGCATTGTATGACATAATGAACAAAAAGGAATCGGGCTAGAAGGAGATGTGCTCCCTTTTTGAAAATTGCCATTTCCAGACCGCTCCAACTGGCAAATTTAAAAAACTTCCTCACATTATACACTCGTTTCGGAGAACGGCTTCAATGAGAATGATTGTTTTATTCAAACTTGGTGAAACAAGGAATCGCGATCTTGGTTTAGTAAGTAATTCGGTATTTGCGCGGCAACTACAAAATTCAGCCGGATGTAATGTGAAATTCGAGACTCGAAGCCGCTATTAGCTTCCGACATTTTTCGCGAACTCTCGTCTTGTGTTGATACTCATTTGCATATGTACCGGGCTCGTCGCTTTCAATTTACCGACTAGCGATTAAATAACCATTTTTCGGCTGTTCTCACTCTCCAAACGATAGTCGGGAAAAACCAGACACGATTAATATCTATCCCCGAGAGCAGTCTCGCTTGTAATATACCATCGCGTATATATAGCTTTCATCCGCACGGATACTTACACCTGCCGATAAATTTCGCTCCGCGCAGAGGCATAAAAGAGCCCCACACCGACAAGCTATGCTCTCTCTCTCGCTCTTTCTCTCGTGGCTGAGCATAATTCAGCAGCTACAGCGCCATACTTCACGCAACAGTTCAAACATTGCCATTACACTGCACGGATACAGTGCAGTCCGCCTCTAATACACAGCCCCGATGAATCAACGCTGTGAGCGAGAAGCTATACGTACACGTATACTCTAGGTCGATTCGTTATATACATAATATTTATACACACAGGAGTAAAAAGCACAGCCAACCGCCCGAGATTACTGTTGATGCCTTCTTTGCGAGAAGAAAATCCTAAGCTACTGGTTCCGCAAGTCTGCATGCGCGGCTGTTGCAACTCTGCGTGGCCTTGACCGTTCGCTGCTCGGACTCTAACATGATGCAGCGCGTGTGTGCAGCAGCGTGTGTATTATAATATATACTCGGCAAAATATCTGGTATGAAATATTCCGTGGAGATCCGCAAGATCGCGAGGAGGGTATAATCCTTTTTTTTCTGCGCGTTGACGTTCCGCGTCGTGCATTCGTAATGAGGATTGCGCGCGGGCAAGGTCGTTCCAAGTTTTCTTACAAAATACTGATGGCCCAGATGACTATCGATTTTTACCACCCGATGAAGTGTACGAGTTTCGCGTTGGCCGAACTTGAGAAAAAATCGAAGCTTAGGATGGGAATGAATTATCGCATGCGAGAGCTTAATCGAAGATCCCGAATTATGTGGAGTACGTGACCAGAGACACGGACATCCTCTCAGGCGAAACGAAAAAAAAGAAACAACAAAATACACTCGTAGCCAAGATTGTATATGGAGATTCGAGCTTTGCATTGCCACGTGTACTGCTGCTGCAGAGAAGGAAAAAAATCGGATTTCGAGCGAGAGATAGAAGACACCTCTGAGCGAGGAATACCAAAGCGCGATCGTAAACCTATTTCCTCGTTGACGACTCGGCGATCGTGAGGTGCATCCTATGCGCGCGTCGGTAAAATGTGTTTCCCGGTTTCTCGTGAGAAAACCGCGGCGGGAAAATTGAATATCGTAAAGTTTCGGATTAATTTTTTTCTTTTTACGGGGTGCGAGCGCAAGATTTTACGGCTTCGTGATGTTCAAAGGGGATTTTTAGTATGCGTATAATACAGGGCGGGGCTGATAATTCTCCGACGAAAATCCAGTTTTTGTCGAATACAACTCTTTAACGATATCGAGGCTGAGAGTTATGGGATTCTCGAGACGATTACGGCCTATAAATTTTTTAGATTATATAATTATACTCTGCGTATTTTAGAGTTTCTCAGAATCCTTTACAGGTCAGTTTCATCGATCAGCATCGGAGACGCCAAAATTATGAGGACGAAGTGGAAAAATCGCGCAAGAATTCAAGAATGTCAAGACAGCTAATGCTATAACTGGAGAAGACTTCATTAAAATAATCTCCGGCATTTGAAACTCGATACACGTAACCACATGCATATATCTTTCCAGCTAACCGCTCGATTCTCCTTCTTTTTTCACCTGCTCGACGACTACGACGACGACGACGACGACGCGCAACCTTGATCTTGAAATATCACGCTAATGTCGAATGATTATGCCGCTGCAGGCTGCAATAGCCGCGACGCCGAGCGACGAGCCTCATTATTTCGTTCACGAAAATTGCGAAATCACCACGCGAGATTTTCAAGAAGGAATAAAAACACCTGCGCAGCTTCATCGCCGGCTGATTTATTTACATTCCTGCAGTGCAGTGTATTATATATGCAGTTCGCTATGCTCGCATGATGAATTGTCTATACCTATAGCGGATACGAAGGTCGTCACGCGTCGAATGATGAAGTCATTATATTTTGCGCGCCTTTAGTGAAATAACAGTGCTTCTCGGTTCATTAAAATTCGCTTTAATAAGTCGCTGAAAATTGTCGGAAGCTATATCGCATATGGGCCCCTGACTCATCATAGCAGCAGCGGCAGCTCTGTCCTGATGGAGTTTTAATTCTTTTCGGCGGGCTTCTCTAAATATACACCTTGCGCCGCGCGCGCTTCATTTAAATTTCAAAGCCAAGCTTCAGTCGTAATTTTATACATGCATTAATTCCCGAGAACTTGATTCGCGCTTATAGGCATTAAAATGCAAACGTGGACGATTTAGTTGTTGTTTTTTTTTCTCTCCCGCTCGATCAAACTTCTAACGTATATATTGAGCCGCGTACGTCCAAAAAGTCCTGCGACGTAGTAAACTCGTCCACGTAGCACGAAAATTCAAGGAAGAAGTCGAATCAGCAGCAGCAGCAGCAGCAGAAGTTGAGAAAGAGAGAGGCAGAAGCGAGTGGTCGCTAGGCTGGTTCTCAGAGCCACGCTGGCTTATACTCGAGGGGGTCCCTCTCCTTTCCTTCAAGCACTTGTTTACTCCTCGCTCGCTCTGTGGCCTCATTTTCGGTCGTGCACCTTCCTCTTCTGCTTCTTCGTCGTCGTCGTCGTCGTCGTCGTCGTCGTGTCCGATGGCTAATTCACCAGCAGCAGGCGCAAGTATCGCCGCGTCCCTTTTACGTTACGCGACGAATGCACTCTTCGATTATTTCTTTCGTATTATTATTTCGTATGTGCGCGAAGGCGCGATTTAACTTCCTTCCTGCAGCAGAGGAAGCATTTCGGCGGTGCTGTGCGCCTTTTTCGGTAGCCGATATGGCGCGCGTGCGTTTTTTATTAATTGCGATCGATTACGTGTGCGCCGGTCTGGAATTTTCGAGCCGATATTCGTGACACGATGCAGCCTGGCGAGAAAAATCAGCGAAACGTTTAGGGAATCGGTCGAGCAAAATTACAGACATTACGTACATTAGGCAGGCGGATACGGAAGAGAGTCTATAATAAAAGTGTGTTCAGAAAACAAACATGCAACTTGCCGAACAAAAAAAGAAATGAAAACGCTCTCGACCGCAGGCCATATTCCCTGGGAACGACGAAAATATGCCGAATGCATATACTAGTTGTCTCCTCGTCGGTGCAGTATGAATTATACCATATGCCTCATAACCGCAGTGCAGCTTAATAGACGGCACATCTTTATCGGATTTGTCTAAATACATAAACAGAGAGAGCAGCTTAGCCGTGGCGTGTCGCTACGCGTAATACACATATACGAGAGAGTGAAATTACACTCCTTTCAAACGATCCTGCGGTCTTTGCGCAATTTTTTTCTTTTTCATTCATTACGTGAGAAGAAATTCGGCATTGTCGGCCGTCCCGCGGCATATGTCGGCAGGAATTCCTTTCTTCCCGTCGTCTATACGTCCATATATTATATATTACGAGGTATAGTGCATATACACGTGAGAGAGTAGGAAATAACGCGCGCGCGCGCGAGCGGGGTAAACCCGTAAATAATTTCGCTCTATGCTGTGCGCTCGTTGCAGAATGTGCTCCTCCTCAAAACAAATGACTCACTCTGCAGAAAAGTAGGCGCTGGTATTTTTTAGGGAGAAGTGAAAAACACGGGCTGACGCAATATAACATGAGCAATCAGAAAAGCGAACGCGACGTGGACTTTCTTCCGAGATGATGCGATATAGTGAGAAATGAGAAATAAAACTTCTTCCGAGAAACACGAGGAATCCTCCGGAAATTCGAATCGAAATCAAGCAAAACCCGCAGCGTCGTCTCCAATATAGCGGATAATATCAAGTGACTTTGAGCAAGTTGGCGCGAGTCGACAAAATTACAAAAGCCGCGAGAGAACATATTTATAACGTGTGTCGTCGTCGACTGCATCAAGATGGCTGCAGCAGCAGCAGCAGCAGCGCCTTCGTGGCACGGAATCCGATATTACCTGAGGGCCGCAGTGTGTATACGCCGTGGCAGTGACAGTGGCCCTGTCTCTGATCCTTTTTCCACTTCGCTCTCTCGCTCTAGCCGCACGAAGAGAACCTTTCGATTCCTCGACGGAGAGGAGAACACGCGGTTGTGTTGGCCACTGAGATATATACGACGACGACGACGACGACGACGAGAGGGCTTTTGTATCCTAAGGTCTCTGATTTATGCGCGCAGGGTTTAACAGGATGTTTTAGCGACGAGAGGGAAACGCTTTTATTCTTGAAAAACAGTAAACAGAAAGGCTGTATCCAGTCGTTATAGCATGAGAAAAATCAATTAGGCCCACGAGTAAGCGCGAGACTTTCCTCCCCTATAGACCTCCGAGCATTATACGCGGGAATGCGAGAGTGGATTAAACTCGGCGACCTCTGTGTGCTCCGCGCGCGTGCGCGGCTAATTAAAATGAAAATTCTGGTTGTTTCCGCGCTCGCGCGCGCTGCCGTAATACATAGCGCGAACTCGTTATATTATAATAGTCACGGGAATCGCAGCCTAATGGAGGAGCTTCGCGCGATTGTGTAATTCTGTAGCAAATGTTTCTTTTCAACGAGAGTCAACAGGTGTGCGTTTTATTAAAAATCTACATATGTTGTATAAGTATATACGAGATTTATCCAGCTGAAAAGAGGCGTGAGGCGTGAGTATGTATGTACAAGCCGCTGTCGTTCCAGCTGTTGCGCGCGCGCCTGATGCAGACTCGCTAAAATTCACGACTCATAGAGCGCGCTCATCCATTAATAACGAAACAATGTCCATTCCATATAGGTAGTCCCTCTAACATTTTTATCGGAATCTCTACAGAGAGAGTGAGAGAGAGAGAGAGAGAGGCAAACAATCAGAGAGTTGCGCGCGAGGGAAAAGATGGCCGCGATATCAGCGATTACAATCGCTGCGCGCGCGGCTCTTTCTTCCCCGCGTTATATCCCTCTCTTTCATATATCCCGCGCACCGCAATACATTACGCCCGTATAGACTTTATATACACCGCGTATATATATACATATAGCGAGAGCGACTCGATCGCTCGCGCGCGGAGTAGAATGTCACGGCCATCTTTATATTTCAAGTTCGCGCTGCTGCTGCTGCTGCTGCTGCTGCTGCTGCTCACTCTCTCGTGACTCTCGTTATTCAGATTTTTCCACGCAGATGCTGCAAATTCAATTCGCATTGTTATACCCCGCTCCTATGCTGCTGCTGCTATTTTTCCTCCAACGGAGAGAGAGAGAGAGAGCTCACGAAGCGAAGCGAGCGCGAGATAAAAGGAGGAAAAGGAGTATAGAGAGCGAGAGAGGCGAAGAGAAGCAGAGGGAGAAAAGAGAGAGGACAGAGAGCAGCAGGACGTTCACCTCGCGGCCGCCATTACACAATCGCGAGAAAGAGAGAGAGAGGCTCCGCGAGAGTCAAGAGCGAGGCACACGCCATCTTGGTACCCTTGCCCGCGAGCACGACACGGACGACGCGTTTCCTGCCCCATGATCTTTCCGTTTGTTTCGCGCGCAAGAAAGAGAGAGAGAACGTATACTGCAGCTTGTACTTTTATCGCGCAGTTTCCGCGAGACGCGCCGCAGTTATATTCTTATTGTTGAGCTTTCGTATGCACCGCGCAGCTTCCAGCTATTGGTACCATTTGCCTTTTCAAGAAGTAGCGTTCAACAATCGTTTTTAGTCGAGTCGAACTATAGGTACATCGATTATTCAACCATCCATCTTTCATCTTGACCCGCTTACACTGCCAAGTAAACAACAACCCATCTCGGTAGTACACTTACGATCTATAACGCGCATAAACCAGTAGGCTCAAAAAGTCCAACAACAACACAAAAGCGACAGCAACAATAAGCCGCGGAGGAACAACAGTTACGCATCACGCCTTTCACGCGCAAATAATAAGCTCCTCGAGTGGCAGCAGCAAAAACAACGACTAGGCGACATAAGGCTAGCAGCAGCAGCGGAGATTTGAACGCTCGGCAAGACGCGGAAGCTTATTATTACGCAGACACATGTCGTTGCGCGCGGGCCCGGCATGACGTGGCCGAGAATGAGTCGCGACTCCATCTTTTATATATCGTCTCGAAAATTATTACACGAGAGAGAGAGAGATGGGCTATGCTAATGATCCGCGCAGAGCATTCGTTTTCGTCTTGATGATGTACGATTTTTCACGGCCGGTTCACTGACACGACGCGTCGATTAGAATCGCGATCTTTTTCGGCTTCTTATACATATGCATATGATAAATCACCGGGTTAACGACGCTTTTATCATCGCCGTGTACGCGAGTTATGATTCACCTGACACGCTCTTATGCTGCGTAGATTGCAGTATATAGTAGGTATATACTGTTAGCTTATTTATTGTACCTATTAGTCGGGCGAATCGGAGATATATATATATATACGTAATCGAGCGTTTGACGGACGCGTGCAATTTTTTCGCTCGCACGGTTTTTCTCAGCCCAGTTTTTCGTGCACAAGTTCTCTCTCTCTCCGCTTCGCAAATTGCGAAATTCCTCCGCGTAGCGTCTTCTTAGATGAGTTTTCTCAGCGCGCTCGAGATAACGTCTCTCTCTCTCTCTTGAAACAATCGCGAAATTAGGAGTAATGGCTGATGAAATTTCGAGCCGAGAGAGAGTTAAGATAGCACGCGCGCGGGGAGAACGTGTAATCTCGTGGATGGTATTACACGGGATGTATAAGGGGGGGACTGTATTTATTAGGGATTTTGCGCGAAATATCGCCGTGTGCAGTTGCGCGTTTCAATTGTGCGCCTGCGAAGCACTATGTTTTGGTCGGGCTTTTTTACGGGGTGCATACCTTATAGCCTGAGATTTTCCACCGAGCTTATGGATATCGTTGGTGTATAGCACCTCTATCAGAGAATATAACGCGCGTAGGTTGTACGCAGTGACTAAGATTTACCCAATGGAATGATAATATTTCACGAGAATGATACACACTTCGAAAAGAGCGCTGACGATTTTTCTCTCGGCCAGCGATGATTCACGCGATTTCCTGAATGGAAATCAAAACAATCACAAGCAGCGAGGCAACTCGAATTGCTCGTACAACGAGAGAGGAATCGTATAGAAAAACGTAAACAAGCAGCCGAGATAAAATCAAAACTGCGCCAAGATGAGGAGGAGAGGAACCTTGACTGACGAATCTCAGACGGCGAATCATCATCGCATGAGACTCGCGGATTCCAGCGCATCAGCCGTGTGTTGAGCGCCGCACACGCACGTATACGTATTATCTGCTGCTGCTGCTGCGCAGGTATTTACAGCGCACACGCGGCGGCGAGTGTACATGTATGTAAGTAGGCCGACGCCGCCGTCCGGTACCGTTATTGGGTATATACATATACACGCCACATCGCGCGCATACGAACTACGCGCATAGAGAGCCAAGAAAGGCCGGTAGATCTACGTGTGCGCGCGGCATTCCGGTGGTTACACTTTGTTACGTTAAGTTACCGCCCTTTCGTCATCGCGTTTCTATCTGTCTGCAGTCTGTCTCCGATCTGTCCGCACCGCGCACGGGGCGCACAAAGCACAAGCGTTTCTGTTTTTAAGAAAAATCTATTGGTCGAGCCTTTCTCTCACAACAATTGAGCACAACTGCAGATTTTTCGCGCGCACATCGTCATCCTCCATATACATATTTGTCGAAAAGTCGAGCGCATACGTGTTTTCCTTTTTAATTACAGCACATGCGCGCGCGCGAGTTATATAGCCAGAGGTTCGAGGACCGGGATGTAGGCCGAGGGTTCAAGGTGACATAGTGTGTGCAGCAGCAGCAGCAGCAGCGTACGCTTTTTCCTCTGCTCATATTACTCTCTCAGACGAGAAACAACGTTGCGCAGCGCGACGCCTTTCTTTTATCTATATAGTTGTACAGCCATACAGTCCGTAGTATTAGAGGTAAGAGGTAGCTGATGCAGCGCTAGCGCACGACGGAGAAATTCCATCGGCATCGGCGGCGGGAGTCTCCCATTCAAGGTGTAACACTTTTACGAGAGTTACGTTTCCGCGTTGCGTAACGATCATCTGCCGCGCGTCATCGGCGCACTTTGAACGAAAAAGCGACGGCGGCGCTTCTTCTTACGTAGGTAATCACCGCTTCGATCATTTTTATACATGGAGTTGCTTAATTTGACGAAGTGAACTACATTTTTTCGAGCGTGACCGGTCCTTTTAATAGGGCTGCGAGCGCAACAATGATCCATTGTTATATACCTACATCTCGTCGATGGAGCAGTCGTCCGGCACTTAAAATATTAAGAAAATCACGCAAAAAGTCTCTTCCCGCCACAATAAGTATTGTGTCTCATTATCCGCGGCATTCAATCCCTATCTCTCGTCACACAAACAAAATCCCTTTCAGTGCTGCTTTCCAGCAACAAAAGACCGCTCGCGCCTTTTTGCCCATCGTCGCGTGCACGTCTCGAGGAAAAAAAAAGTAACGTCGATAAAAATCCATCAACGATATAAAGCCGCTCGGTGAATGGGATAGCGTACATATCCATCTCGGCAACAAAGGCGTCCATCCGTTTCTCCGTCTCTGAATCTCGGGCGTCGTCGGCATCACCTTGACCCTCGCGCGCGGATTATACGATCGAGCGGCGTGACGCCTCATTTGAGGTAGCGAACCGTGATCGCCCGCGATACGCTTGGATTCGCCGGCCGGTGCGCGCGCTGGACCGAAACGCGACGCTGATAAATCTCGATAAAGAATTCGCGCGTGTACTGGCTGCTTTGAGAAAAATCCTTATCAGCGCCGCCGAGTCCAGACTATTTGTTTACCCGGCTTATCGCAGCCGCTCTATGGTATATACATATGCACGTATGCCCCTTTGGGCCGCGCGACAGTTCTCGATATATAAGCTGCACTGCTGCGCGCATACGTTAATTGCCCCGAAAGAATTAACGACTTGACAATATGATGCCAGATTAGGATATTGCCAACTGTTGAATGGAGAGAGGTATAGCTTTATCGGCGGACATCCAGCTTATTAGCGGATTTAAGTGGATGCGGGCTTCGTCGAGAGGTGTGTATCTAGATAAAAAGTAAATTATTTTCCGTCGGCTGATACAGGCTGAGGGGATCGTTAATTATTGTGCGCGGCTGGAAAAATTCAGGGGAAATATTACCGAGTTGTCCCCTATATTTCGCTGCGCTTAATTGCGCTGATTATTCACGATTATCTCTATTCTTTTTTTTTAATAAGGATTTGGAGCAGATTGCGAATGCAGGGTCAGCGGTGTTTATTCAGTCCACCGGGCACAATAAAAGTATTATTCGCCGTTTCCTATACGATTCAATAATCACACTCGCGCGTACGAGAAAAATCAGGATAAAAGGAAACTAGACGCAATAAGCGTATAATGTAATACAAGCCACGCTGTTGAGGCGCGCGCGGGGAGAGAATGAGAGAATCGCCTTGACCTCGAGGAGGAAAAGGCCAAGATCGGCTCTCGCTATGTGCGCTATCCTGGCATAATATACCTTCTCCTTTCGCGTACATAGCCGGCGGCGTTGCAGGCACAGGCAGCGCGCTGCGGAGCTCGAAGAATATTCCTTCTCTTCTCCCTCTCCTGCGCGCAGAGCTTCGCGCACTGCAGCAGGCAGCAGAGAGGGAAAAAGACAAGACTCTCTCGCCGCGAGGAACGGTATAAGTGCACACGAGAGCGAGGCACGTTATAAGTAGGCGAACGTAACTGTTTTATTAACCGTGGCATGGCGCGCTCCGCGTCTCCTTCGTTTCTTTCTCTCGCGGCGGTGGCGGCGGCGGCGGCGGCGGCGCCGGCTCTCTGTCCGTCTTACATAATCGAAAACACAGAGAGTGAAAATCTCCCGGACGATCCTACTTTCTTTATCTTTCGTCTCCGACGCCGCCCCAAAGGGTATGCACCGATCGATACTTTGGCAATTCGCGCGACACCTGTCGCTCAATTTTCTTTCTTCTTTTTCCTTTTCTTATATTTTATACTTTACTGCCTATATAGCATACAGCTATCGCCTGAGTTATTTATCGAGACGTTTATAGGTGGAAGCGTCTTCACCATAAGGAGTGACTGGTAGAAAAATCTCGCTGGAGGTCACTGACCGCTTGTGCCGTCGACGAGAGAAAAAGAAACTATGGATGGATCGATCGATCGATCAATCGAAAACAATATACATTTAATACTCGTAGATCGGAGCCCATTAATTTTTTCTCTGCTTCAAATACATGTCTGTGTATAATTCCAGATAAGCAAGGGAGCTGCTCATGCAAATTTTATAATCGCACCATCAATTTTTTGTTCCCCATCTCGCGCAAAATAAAGCAACAGATCCTACGGATTTACGATTCGAGCCATCAGCTTAATATCCATTCGAAAAAAAGAACCGTTTCCTCGATAGAGCTCTTCTCGAGCATAATCCCACACAGCTCGCGATAAACCTGTCGTCCGCTGCAAACAAACCGATCGCCGTCGATTATTTAAACTCCGCCGCTGATGCAGCGGCGTTTCCAATTTACGTAACTCAACCTCTTTTCTTTTTCGTTATAATCAAAACGGTCGCTCGCATTATGCCGCGGCCAATGTCAAGGTCTCGGCCGTGCGACTGCATGCGCACATATGACCGTTGTTGTGTTTAGCATTTCGAGCGCGCGACACTTATCGCCGCGGGCTGTGTTTGCACTGATATACCCAAGTGTAATAACACAGTTTCGGTTTTTTTGGCGCACGCGCGTCAAGGTCGAGAAAAATTTCGTGGGAAGAGAGTGTACTTTCTAAACTCGGTCGTTGACCCTTCGAAGTATTAGTCTATTAGTATATTGTACGACGATGACGATGATGTATTTTCTAATCACTCTTTCTTCATTGCGCGGTGGATTATCATCAGGAGCGTTTTTTTTACACAAACGACTGCTTATTACCTCACATCGTAAATAAGCAAAAAAGAAAAAGAGAAGCCTGCTGAGGTCACTCGGGTGCAAGCGGATGATGTAACTTTCGTCGGGGGCGAGGAGAAGAAGAAGCAGAAGAAGAAGAGAGTCCCCCTCGCTTTCTGTTATTCATCGATTCGCTTTCTCGTTAGTTATGCGAGTACTCGAACGAGCAAGAAAGTATATGCGGATAACGTTAGCGCGAACGGTACACAGCCGTGAACTGTTATATCCAGCGCGCCGCGGACGACTCCTCGGACTCACGCGGGGGACCCACTGGCCCAGCGATCTCTTCTCAGTTCGCTTAATAATGTCGTTTGGCCAACAGCCAAGGTTGGATCTTCTGTCCCGGAGCGCTGACTTCGTCTTCGACTTCTGTGTTATCGGCTGGCTTGCGTTTTTAGGAAATAAGTGATATATACGTGATGCAGTGTGTCAGTGTGTTACCACTGCTAAGCAGAGCCCAACACAAAGTGAATACCGAATTAGGGTCCCTCTGCCGACGAGTTGTTGTTATAAAATTGGAAAGTAAGTGGTGTGATTCTTTCAGTCCAGGCTGCAACTTTGATCGCGTGTCGCAACGCAAAGTTTGTTTTCGAATGTCTCGAAAAATTAGTAACGCTTGTGAATCGCATGTCCAATTGTATGGGGCGTGACGCGGTGTGTACCGATGAAAGTATATACAACAGGAATGACGTCAAAGTCTCGTATATAAATTAATGACGTACACAGCGTTTTTCATTTTGCTTCCAACACTCGATTTAGCTTGATTATTGGCTCGACTTTATCGCAATGACAGAGTAAAAATACATGTATATACAATCAAAGGACGTTAAAAACAAAGAGTCTTCCAGAACCTGTTTCCGACATTGATTTACACCTTGAAAAGATCGCAATCAACATCGAGCCATAATTTCATAACGATAAAACGTCAAAATAAGGGACCGCACAAACTGTAATCGCCACGAAAAACAAGATAATTTCAACTCCAAGTAGAATATACCACGAAGGAAAACATGGGATACGTATACCAAAGGCTCGAGAGACCTTTCGCCTATAGGTACAGCTCTTCGAACACTTTTACCCTATACATAATACGGGCGCGCGGGGGCCGCCGTCAGCAGCAGCAGCGCAGAGGCTAATTGCCCCAATTCCGAGGAGAATTCCAAGGTCGCCCACTGAAATATTAACCGACAATAAAAATTCTTGCTTACATAACCTTTGCTGCTACTCTTCGTAGCACTTTCTTTCCCCTGTCGACCGCGTACACATAGTTATTACCGCAGACGCGGAGGAGAGTCTCTCGAGACGAAAAACGAAGAAGCAGAAGAAGAAAGTTTCGACTATAATGACAGTAGCTTCCCGTCGATCCAATTTCCAAAAGCGAGGAAGCGAAATTTCGAGGCAATACGAGCGGTGACAGAGGGTCCTTGTATTATAAATACAGCCGAAGAAATAAGGGCAAACCCTGACCGCGAGAGACTTGTACTTCTTCTTCTTCCTTCCGTTACGGGGTTTCGCTCTTCTCTTCGGCTGCCGCCGCAACAGCAATAGCAGCAGCAGCAACAAGTAGTTAGGGTTTTTATTGTCTAAAACTCAAGGCTTTACGAGCCAGAGCTGCTGCTGCTGCTGCTCCAATTTTCCCGGAAAGCTGCGCGAAGAGAGTAAGCGCGTGTACATAAAATCCGCAGAGCCTGCGGAGCACAACTCTCCGCTGAAATTGCCGTGCCGTTAAAAGTGCCCCGGCTGTTGCTGCCTCGGGATCTTTATTGCATCGCGCAGTAAAATAGCGGAAGGGTATATCCCTCTCTTTCCTTAACTTGCTTTCCAAGCACACGTATTGCGCGTGACGAGGACGAAAATAATGCAAACCATGCTGTAGACCTCGTTTCGGGGGAGGCCGTAAACTTGCCAAGAGATGCTGCTGCTGCTGCTGCTGCTTTTCCAGACTTCCGCAAGATAGCTTCTGCAGGCTGCACGGTGGCTGTGTTGTGGGAATGTTCAGGGGTCGCGAGAAAGATCTCGAGTCTTTGCAAATTTCCTCGTGTGTCGTGCCGGACACTTACGCCGATCGCGTGAGCTATCTTCCGAGGCGATCGGGACCGGATAAACTTTTGGTGAGAGAAACAAGACTGTCGCGTGTATCTATGAGCTTTTAACTGTTTTGAATATTGTGCTCATCTCAGAGTCTATATAAAATACGAGAGAAAGGCTTTCGATCAGACTCTATAGACAATGGGGGATGAGTTGCCGATCGATGCCGATATTACATCAAGCGCTTCATGCACCGATATTATCGGTAATGCACTGCTGCATCTAATCTTCAAATCGTATACATGCAACAAAGGATTATCAGAGTTGAATTTTATTAGAAAACGCGCGCCAACGAACATGCAAATGAAAAGTGGAATTATTCAGACATCAGGGTTTCATGATAGCAGTATATAGGGAAATCCCTGATGCATTGGTTTCCCGATTTTTCGCCGATATACGCGAGCCAGAAGCATGTCCAGAAGCTTCTGAATAATGTCGTTTCGAACCAGCTCTCTCTCTCTCCCTCTGCACACACACACACACACATAAATATTGCCGTCACGAAGCGAACCGATGCGAGTAACGAACGAACTATACAGAGACTGAATCGAATTATTTCGAGGCTCGGGTTCTATTGATGGGCTCCGATACAAGTCGATGGACTACACGACGACGACGCATGGGAATCGACGCTAGACACGTCTTCATTATATTGTCGGATGCATTAGGGGATTTTAGATTAAGGCAATCGAGATAATCGAGCAGTGGATGCAAATGACATTGCCGCTCGTAGAGATCCGCCGATAGAGCCTTTAATGGGCTTTACTATTGTCTCTATCTCTCCTATACGGACTGGTATACACACTCGACTCGACTCTACTCTACTCTACTCGCATTAGCGCATGTGGTATATACGGAAATTTGTACTTTTGCAGGTTAACATCGGCCAAGACGAAGACGGCTGTATTTTAGGATGGAAATAAAACGCTACTGCTGCTGCTGCTGCTGCTGTTCTGCTGGCAATCTTCCAATTTGAGGAGTAACGGTTACTCGCGCGATGCTCGCATGCTTTTAATTGATCTCGTTAGTTGGAGGAATCTTCTCTCGTTGCATTATGCACACGTAATGCGTAACTTACGGTTTTCGCGGAGAAGATTCTCCTCGCGCATATAATGCATAATCGCGTACTGTGGTATATATTCGTATACATCACACACACACACAATAAAGTAACTCTCAGGCGCATCAGGATGGAACCGATTCGATGTGTATGATGGCAATTACTCAACGACTTTCTACGTTACGTTAATTACGTAATATATTCCTCGGTTTTATTTGGCAGACATATACCTGCAGCCGTGAACCTGAAGCATATACATTAATTAAAGGAAAATTGCGAAAAAATAATTCAAGCCGCGCCGTGACAACCTGTCCCGTAAGCTTCTCTCACAATTTAATTTTCCCGGAGCTATATAATGCTCGCGCGCGCGCAATTACGCGATATAATTAATTACATCCCATCGCAGCTGTTCGAAAGAATTACAATAGCGAGACGCTGGCGTCACTGGCGCAGTGTATAACAATTGAAAAGAAGCTATTATATACTACTTGTATATACTACAGACTCGAAAAATTATGCATCGTTCAGCTGATGCGCGTGTTTATGTATTATTTATACACTATAGGATGTACAAGCCTCTTGCTCATAATATTATCTTCGAATTCGCGCGTATACTGCAATACATATAGTATACTCCGTACCTGGCGCACGTACTGTACAGCGAGTCGGGAGACCGCAGCATTGACCATGAGAAGCACGAAGGAGCAGAAGAAGAAGAAGAAGAAGAAGCAGGAGGAGGAGGAGGAGGAGGAGAGGAACGAAAGGAGGGGAAGAACGAAGAAGAAGAAGAAGAGAAGGCATAATCATGCCGCAGTGGCCGGGCAACGCTCCCACGAGGCTGGGGCCAACTAACGGTCCGCGCCTCCACCAGCAGCCACCGCTACTACCACTACTATAGCACTATCAGCATTCAATTGCTCGCTCGAAAAAGCATCAGCGTCTGATGTGTGCGTGCGTGTGCGTCCGAGTCTTCGTTTTTCCCTCTCCTTGTATACTTCAACCCTGGAGTGAGAGGCTATACTCTCTCTGTGTCTTTTCCTTCTTCCTTTTTTCTCTATACATACTCCAAGTCCTCGAAGAAAGACAGAAAGAAGACTTTGGCTCTGCGCGCTTCGAAAATTAAAGAGACGCACATGCACGCGCGATAAAGAAAGTACCTTTCGCTCCTGTGGAATGCATCGAGCAGGGTTGTGCTGTCATTATTTTTGACGGTTTAATATTGAAATTTGCGAATACATATTGTAATATATATTTCGCGCGCTCGATGTAAATCTCGAATTATATACGCACGCGCAAAGCCTCGCCTTAATCCTACCTAACAAATCAGCGGCGATTCATTCGCTCGCATGCGTATTTCATATTTTTAAGCAGACGCTGCATATGACGAAGCCGGTGTAAGTATGTAATTTACGCACATGCGTGGATTCCCCTGATTGGGACGACACCGCCTATCCCTTTCTTTCATTATTTCTTTCTTTCTTTCTTTCTTTGTGCTGCGTGCCGAAAAATCTCGAGGAAACAAGAAACGAGCTCTAAACGCCGGGATGCATTCACAAAAGAGTCGCTTTCTGAAGAAAATATGGTAATTTCGACAAGTGCGTTGAATAGGCGGGTATAATACGCGTACTTCTGTGCACTCCTCTTCTTTTTTCTCTCGCTCCCTCCTCTACCTGTTTCGACGGTAGAGAGAGCGAAGGGGCAAGCCAATTACGCCGGTTTTGTATATGTGTGTGATTTTAGAATTTTCAAGCGTATAATTATTACGGTACCGCGCGTTAGAACGCACGCGCTTTGTCGCGTGCGAGGTTTCATTCTTTTTTTTCAAAAAAGAATCGGTGCATATTAGCAGTACACTTAAAAGTAATACCGCGCTACTGTTAATGAGTGTCCTTAAAGCGGTGACTACCGTGAAAAAGCTCGCAATAAAGTACGTCCGAAATCGCACCTGCTGCTCGGAGACTATAATGAAAAAGCCAAAAGAATGATGGCGGTCTGTAAAAACTGCAACAGCCTGTATTATAGAGTCGCCAATTTTGCGGAAAAGAGCCAACCTCGAGCATATAGCCCTGCAATATAGGCATAAGAGAGAGAGAGAGAGAGAGAGAGGAAGGAAGAAACGAGAGCAGAGAGTCGTGTCTCGGTAAGTACGCAGTGATATACAATCGTCGGTCTACTGCTCGTAAATTACGAAAGAACGACCTTGCGTCGTCCGCAGGTCAAAACGGCGCGTGCGCTGGCACCTGAAAAACTGTAAGGGCGCGCGTGCAGCCACTCTACAGGGGGTCGTCGTAAGAGTTATTGCTAATGCATTCGCGCGTTCGAAATGTGAGAGTTTATAATACGTGCTGGAGGTGAAAGTCCAGGCAGGGGAAAATTTCTCCGAGTGTCTTACACGCGGATAAGAGCTTTTTTTCGAGCAGCTTTTGTGGCGATTCGAAAGGTTGTCGCCTAATCGCGATTTGAAAGCGACGAAAATTCCCGCCACTTCCTGATTCTAATACTCGTGCGCCTGCAGTACCTAGGTATTATAAGTATAAATGAACAACGCGAAAATATAGTTCCCTGTGGGGGGCGCCCTTCGCAACGAGTGTACATACATACACCTTGTTTGGCTCGTTTTCCATGCGTATGTAACTTACAAGTGTATACGAGGGAGAGAGACGACCGAGGAAAAACTCGCCGCCGAAACTGGTTCAACGGCGGATAAGGGTTTTTTGGCTTTCGCGCGCCTCGTACTGCACGTGGGAGCTTTTTTCGCGCGAGAACTCGTTTGCGAGATACGCGGGTCATTAATTGTTACAGCTTTGCTGCATATACGGTGCTTTACTTTTACGATTTCACTGCCCGCCGGCCTATCGCCGGACGATCGATGCGGAGAATTGCACTTTTGTCCAGCCGTAGCTATAGGTTATCGCGCAATATGATCCGATCGAGAACAGTGTAATTAACGAGCGCTCGACTATTTAGATAAATTTTTCGGGAAAAATTGGAGAATCGTTCCATCACCGGCGTCGGAAACTGTTAGGAGAGAAGGATCGAATTAATCTGGATTCAAGTATAATCGCGCGTGGCAAATTGCGGGTATTAATTATGCACACACGAGGCCTGCTGTATGCAGAGGTAAAAATTTAGAAAAAGAGATTGGGGATGATGATGGAAGGTTTCGATTAATTTTTACTCTTAATCTCGTATCGAAGCTACCGACAAAGTTGTTTGTGAAATATACGACGATGGTATTGCTAATTTGCTAATAAAGTTATAATTGAAATATAGATCGGCTCTTGCTTTCATTCGGCGCCATCTTTACTTTTGATGGTCTTTTCGTTGAAACGTTGAAACGTGCAAGCATCTGCCAAATGAAAGATTTCTAAGACGAAAATTGCAACGTTATAGTACCGTAGCGATGCTGACTTTTTCGAAATTCTCCCCTCCTTCAACCGATATCTACAACTCTACTCACCTAGCTCGCACATTCCGACGCGATGCGATCGCATTTCTCCGAACTCGGTTGTTTACAAATCTCGCGAGAGCCAGCGCCGAAGAAAGAGACGCCATATCGCACAAGGGTGACCCCCCCGCCTCATATTATTCTCCTCTGTGTGCTGTTAGCTGTTACACGTGCATCGTCGCTATATCAGTAGTGTGTTTTACCATCATCATGCCCGGACGTGTTTTAATGCGAATCCCGTATCAAGTGCTCATGATCCCCATCCTCGCGTTTCGAATATTGTTCATTGTGGATGTCGTCAGCAATTACTTGATTCTGCAATTGGCAAGAAAAAACAATACAGTGTTATATCAGTAGATATTTTTTAACGACTGATCGGTACTTAATACCAGCAAGACTTAGTGTTTTATAACGAGAAACAACATGTCGGTGGCTTCGTATCTGACGAGGGAGTCTCTTTCGAGGTTCGAACGGGAGAGCTCGTACTCCAGTGTCTACTCGTCCAAGTGTTCTTTGTCATCTTCCTCGTCGTCTTCATCATCGTCGTCGTCGTCGTCGTCGTCTTCATCATCATCAACTTCCGCCAAGTTTTCTTCCGATGACCAAAGTTTCAGCTCTAGAAGCACCATCGTCGCAGCCAAACCTCGACCGTAAGTTTCATTTTTTTCTCTCTCGTAGAAAATACTTATGATTGTCACGCGTATGTATTATATATCAGATTGACAGTTGCAACGCCATGAAAACAAAGGGCGGTGAGCGCGTGCGATTTCTCGGTGACCCGCATACCTAGACGAGCGCGCGCTGGCACTGGTATTCGAATATTTTATTGCGTGCCTATCGAGCTGCCTGACGCATTCGAATACTTATGATACGTGCTGCTTTATTTTATTATGAATTATGATATACGTCTGTTGTTTGTTTGTTGTTGAGATGTTTCAAAGTGGTTTTGGTCATCGTTTAAATTTATACTTTTGGTTTCGAGTGCATTGAGATAAGTGCTACTATTAAATTATGCGCATAAATCTGGGATTCGTCTTTTTATTTAATTTTGTAGTGGCTTCAATTCATGTATCGCAAAAAACTTACTTATATCTAAATCTTTATTGACAGGTTTGGCTTACCGGAATACAACTATTTTTGGATTGAAAATGAGTCAAAAACTAACTCTAGACTGTCGTATTACTACAACTACAAGAGCAATAGTGTGGTCTGGCAACGTCCATGTCCGAAAGATGTTCTTCTTCCATACTACAAAAGTACTTGGGTGCGTGTCATTGGAAGTGATGGAATGTCAATGCTTGTTCCATTTGAGTGATTACATTTATTTATCGTTTTCAGGGTTACGTAGAGCCAAATTTGTCAGACAACAATGAAGAAGTAATGGTTTCAGACCCAGAAAATGAAGTACAGAAGAGAAAGCGTGTAAACGTGAGGAAGAGAAATAAGAGACTCATGGAGGAGGAAATGGGCGATGCTATAGAGATTTTAGAAGTAAAGAAAGTTATAAAAAGTAAAAGGGCATTGGATACCTTTTGGAAGCTATACAGATTTCCTGGAGAATCTCTAATGGATGTGAGAAGACGGTTGCTCGATTCAACAGCCTTTGCCGTCAGAGTAAAACAAGAAATGTCTGATATCAACAACTGCAGCAATGATAACTTGATGAGCCCTGTTAAACAAGAGTGCTCTGTTAACAACAAAGATTATTCCATTCATGATGTATCACCAAATCATACCATCAAAGCATTAAACGAAGATTCGGATGATTCGGATCCAGAGAATGTCAGTTTTCTGATCAAACAGGAATACTTGATGAATTATAACATTGAAGATTCGGAAGAAGAATATGCAAAACAAATCGAAGAATATGAAAATGAAGTTCCCGAAGAGTTTCAAAAAGATGCAAACGATGAGAGTGAGATAGAATCAGAAGATTCAACAGAAAAGGAAGATGAATATGAACAGGAATTAGATGTTGGAGGGAATCCTGCAAATTCTAACAATTTGTTGAAGACCCAGGAAGAATATGAACAAGAGGAAATGGATAATTTTGAATACACCTATGAAGCACCATGTTTGTTTACAGACTTGTTTGAAGTAGAAATTAATGAGAATGACAGAGAAAATATTTTAGAGCCCCCAGGGATACTTGTCGAGAATAGTTTGCCTGAAAAAGATATAAATTGGAATTTTGATAGAACTTCAGGAAATCCTGCATTCACTCAATCTCTACTGGATTCCATCTATGGAGCTCCCAAGCTCAAGCAACTTACGAGCAAAGGTTTGCAGTTCAAGAAGAAAAAGAAAATTCCAAGAAAGAGGAAAAGGGCTCCAATAAAGAAAATCAAGACCGAGCCAGTAGAGGACGTGCAACCGGCAGTAGCGCAAGATCCGAACAATCAGGTCATCATTTGCAACATGTATGGTACGCGCACAGTCAATTACAATTATCCACAAATGATGAATATGTCAAAGGGTCGGGATACCGCAATGTTGAGCGACAGCAGCGACGATTCAGATTCCGTACCTCCAATTTGTGAAATTAAGCAAGAAGTGGTCAGTCCCAACGAAGATAGCTCATCAAACGCCCCAAAGATAATGTCCGCAGCAGAAACAAACGAAAATAATCCATTGAAATTAACCAGTTGGTTCCCCAACCGCAAGCGAAAAATGTATACCGATAATTCCGACCACTCCTGGCATGGGTCAAACGCGTCCGGCTTGGATTCCGACTTGGAAGAGTTCGATCAGAAGTCGAGAATCAAATACATGAAAATAAAGAAGGAGAGATATTCACCCGTACCAGCAAACTCAAAGTCAACAATGACTCAGATTAAAATAAAGAAGGAGAAACTATCGCCCGAACCAGAGAATAACGAAGCAAGCTATTCTCGTCTACCCGATAACAGCTTGGCCATCGCTGTTGAGTCGATTAAGCAGGAAGCAAGATCACGCTCGTCTAGCTGTGAGGCGAAGGAATCCGAAATGCCGGAGTCGATGACCCCAACATTGCTGTTGGACTCAAGCGTAGCGAAAGTCGAGATGTGCTCGCCGGTTTTCGAGTCGGACCCGTTCGCCACGGGCGTCGTGATAGAGCCGGAGAAGAACGCTGATGCAGACTCCGCGGACTCGGACTCGAGTTCATCCTCGAACTCGTGCTCGTGTTCACGATCTTCGTGCTGTGGATCCTCCAGCTCGAGCAGCAGCGACGACGGTGGCGGTGACGGCAAGGAAGTTAGGAAGGGAGATTTATAAATGTACTACGTAACGTAAGATTGTTTAAGTTTTTTTTTTAAGGCTGTAAGTGAACTATTTTATTTTTTTTATTTTTTTCTACGACGATGGGATAACCTGCTTACTCCGACTTACATAATGTTACCAAATATTTTAGTTTTACGCAATTTCGATTGCAACGTAATCAGTTCCTTTTTTTATTTATTGACTTGATAATTTAATTCATATCTTAAAAGCTAATAATGTACCACCTTTTACATTACCATTACCATGTTCTATGTACAAAATAGTTAATAAAAGTTCTAACTATTTTCCAAAAACTTTTTCTTAAATCAAAAAATAATTTTTCTTCGAAAACAAACCTCACTATACCAGAATAATCGATGGTTTCAATGAAATTTACTTTCTCATACAGATGCCGTTACGAGCAACCAATCCGCTCTAAGATGAGATAATAGCCAATCAAGCAGTGTAAGACTTGTTATTTCTCTTGAAAAAGGTCAAAGCCTTCGTTCTCGACGTCGCGCTCTCTTCTCATCCCTGCGAAACAATACATATCTCATCTCTCGTATAATCCCGCAGGTGCATCGTCCGCAGCTCTTCTCTTCATATTCTCATCAGAAAAAATTTCCTCGCTTCGTATCTACACAGAAAGAGAGACAACGTCACCGACTGCAAGCATCGCTGGATCCGGAAAAGGCGGCACGAATCGTCACGCGGCTTTGCGCGCGAACCGCGACACGAGAGCGCATGCAAACGACCTCGTGGAAACACAAAGCGACCAAGGGACACGACGACTTTCCGCCTCATGCAGAACGGATAAGAATATATATCGTCGCTCTCTCTGTACGTATGCATAGAAGTGCAGGCCACATTGTTGCAGCGAGCGTTTTCTTCTTCCTCTCTCTCCTTCTCGCGAGTGGTTATGGACGTCGTTCGTGGGCAATTTTGATATATCGTTTATGGGAAATCTTTGTGTTGCGTTGACGCGGATGTCACTATATATACGCAAGGGTCTCGCAGATTTGACGATGTGCGGAGAGAAGGTAATTACGATGAGAAGTATAGAGGCATAAAAGCCCGAGTAAGGCTGTGCTTGCAGGAATTCTGAACAGGAAAAGCGTCATGTACACGTGTGCGGGCTTCTTTTGCCCGCGTGGGAAAGGAGAGAATTTATGCATCTGTTTTAAGTTATGATTTTGTGGCTTTCTTTCTTGCTAACTTTGACAAAGAGCGGAAACTACGTCGTTGAGTGACATTCTTTGATACTGCCTTCCGCATTGTATGTTGAAAAAAGAGCGAGCGTCTAATTACAGCGCGTAATGACACAATTTACCGATAGTTGCTCTCAACAAAACCGAGAGATCGATCTGCGTCTGCGATTTAGAATGCAATTCTTCGATTGAATGACTCGCTCGTCGATTCTCGGAACACAGATAGCTACACAGAGAGAAAGAGAGGGAGAGAGAGAATGAGAGAACGCGCCGACAAAAATTAATCCCCGGCTCTCCGCCTGCACATATTAATCAATTAAAGTAACGACTCTCTCCATTCTCATTAGAGTCAACTTGCGGCGACGTCGCTCTATGCCGTATAGTGAAAGAAGAAAAATCGCTAATCCCTCGTGGAGCGAGCTCTCCTCTCGCGGAATCGTTCGTTAATTGCCCCGCGCAAGTCCGTCTTGTTAGAGCCCGCGACTACTCGCCTCCCTTGTGTATACTGTGTCCCGCTCGGGGGACTGCCATTACGTAGGCATTTTTATCATCGTCGTCAGCTTACCCCGACGACGACGACAACGACGTCGCTAGCCGGTTTTACGATCTGGCATATGGCAGACGTTACCTCCTCTTGCACTTTTATTCGCGCGGCGCTATTCCGCGTCATATGTTATGGAAGGCTTTGGTTTTTCTGCGTATAAGCTCGAGCGTGCGGTTTATATATTAAGGGTATTGACGTGGTTTTATGCGGAATTTCGGATATATGTTTGGCTTAATTTTGTGTTTTTTGCCTTGATTATGGCGAAATTGGAAATCTGGCCGTTGAACCTATTCAAATGCGAAATTAAGGACTTCTTCGACGGTTGCGCAACCTGTGCGTACTACGCGACAATATGTCTTAAATTCTTCTGGCACTCTATAAGTTGCTACAACATTCCAATCCACACGCGCTCTTTTTATAAAAAGTAGCAGACAGCAGCGTGAGCTCAAACTCCGTCGAGTAATTACCCTGAGCCAAGGCCAATTACACCTTTATCCAGATATAATTTATTAATCAAGGTGTGCTCGGGCAGAGTATTACGCTGGAGATTGCGCAAAGGCGCGTAATCGGGGTATAGTGGATGAGATAGAGAGAGAGAGAGAGCCCCATAGAAACCGCCGCACAGCGGAGATAAGAATCGCGCGCGCCGAGAAACGCTTTGACCGTGAACTCTGGCCCGTGGGAGGATTTTTCTCGGAAGTCATGCGAGGATGGGAAGCGCGAGCGCGGAGAGTATAATGGCCTCGCTAAATGAGCAGAGAGAAAGAGAGGAGAGTTTGGGGGAAAGAAACTTCTTTTTGGGAGAAAGGATGTTTGCGCGTGGCGAGTGTGATGTCATTCGATGGTGACGACGAAAGTCTTTCTTTCAAATTGGGTTTTTCAGAGTGCTCATATTCTTTGTTGTTTTGCTGTTCTTTGTTGGCTGAGTAGTTGGTTGAATAATTTTATTTGAAAAAGATTATACTCAGTGCGGCAAAGTACTACTTTTTCAATGAGTGACATAATTGTAATTGTTAAAATGTTTCTTACTAATTTGTAAAATTTTTCAAGGAAAACCGATAAAACTTAACACACGGTATTTGAAAGATTAAAAAGAAAAAAGTAGCGTCTATGACTTTTTAGCAGAAGCTTACGATATAGGCCGTTCACAATCCTTTCATTGAAAGCCGCTAGACGTCAAAAAAAAGAGACATCAATGAAAATAATTGAGTACTACCCGCGACGTTCTCTTCTTTACCGCAGTGCGATAAGTTGTCGGTAACCGGGAATCGAGTGCCTCACCGTACGTAGAAACTTAACTTATCGACGCGTCGTAATGTAGAATTTTACCGTAAAATGCAATTCAATTAAAAATTAATAACGGAACGACTTGAATATAGATCAATTATACATTACAGTCGCAGCCGTTTAAAAATACTGTATTACAAAATTGATTTCCGATCGCAATACACCAGCTCTGCAGGCAAAAACCAAAGAAACAATCGCACCGCGATTCTCGCCTACACCCAACAACAACAGTGTAATTTAAAAACCAATTTCCAGAATCACAATAATCGTATCTCCATCATCTCGCATCACGCCAACGACTCAATCCGAAAGCAATCGAAAACAAATACCCTCTACTACACAGCCTGCATCAGCGAAAGAACAAAAAGGCTCGATCCCCATTGAGAACGCGAAGAACACAACGTCCCCCCTCCTGTTCGAACAAACGCGATCCGCTGATCACGTCCGTCCAATTATCGCTTTCATTCAAAACGCGCGAGCGCACGAGAAAATTCCCCTCTCGCACGTAACACGCCGAAAGCTCTCTATATACGCACGCTCGCTCTCGGAAATAAAGCTGTGCTGCTACTGCGATGAACTTGTGGGTATACGCAGAGCGGCATCGTCCAAATAAATAAAAATTGATGATCCACCCGGTGATTGAGAGAGAGGAAGTTACGTGCCCAGCCTAATTGTGACGGAGAGCATTATTTATGCTGTGATAATCGAGCCGATTTGAGAAAGGAAAAAGCCTTGTTTTTTTCCTCATTGCGTTTGATTGAAAAGAGAATTTATCTGCACGGTGCTGGTTATTTATTTGGCCCAGCGATGCCTCTGAACGATTACTGACTATACTGCTGATGGATTCCGTGAGTTGCTCCCTATAGTACGTTAAAATGAATTTGTAATATAGAGGAAACTGCGTTTTGATCTGGTTGTATCAAGGAGGGGAAGGAGAACCGATTATAGTCGAAATCGTTCTCTTCCATTTTTATACTAGGCTTGTAAAAACAGCGACCGTAAAAAAATTATAGCGCGCGTTAAGTTTTTATTGTAACATATCATTGCGCATTATAGTATTGCGTGCCGCTTTAAATCGTCGCGGATTTTAAAAGTTATGTGTCCCCCTCCTGTTAGAAGTTTAAGCCGTTTAGGCTTTTTTATCGGCCGATGCAGCAAAAAATTATTGTATAATCTCATGCGGTTGCTGTACACGGAGAAAAAAGATCCACGACTCTGACAGTGTGCGAGCATGCGGAATCAGCCGTACAGTAGCACCAAGCAATGTAATAGTATCGGCTAGCCGTAAAACAATTCTTCGCACCACTTGAACTTTCAGGTTCTCGAAGCTAGATGGCGCATAGGTATTTTCCTATAACCGTCATCAAAATTTTTGGCCAGAATGTATATATAGAGGTGTGTCACCAATGCGAAAACTGTCTTGTTAGGGCCTGCTTGGGACGCTCATGCTATAGCTGCAAACTTTTTTTCCATTTGTATTGTTAGACAGCTTCCTTTATTGCTCATTAAGAACTGAAACTTTAGCAGAAATAAAAGCTCTGAAGCAAGACTGTTGGAGACAAGAAAAATTAAAATGAAATTCTGTCAACAAAATCGACTGCGCACACCGTTAACAATGCTCAGCGAAAAAAAAACAGCCAAACGCATTTTTCATAACTCTGAACTCGTCGCACCACAAAAGTCGACGTTCGCCAATCCCATCTCTCGGTGAAAGATCCACCTCGAAACCGGTTTCGTACCCCGTCACCCATTTCACCGGAGGGACCTCTCTCTCTCTCTCATACGCACACGTGCGTTCGGGCAAAAAAAATGAAATTCCATCCAGAACTCGATACAGTCAGAGTGAGGCGCAGCACATAGTGGTGCACGTCGCCGCTAATATCGTTAGTCGGCATTAGGCGAAATAGAATTGCGCGCTCAGGGGCTTCTCTCGCGAAACCCTAAGAGTGAAGGTATACCCGCGGATATGATGCCTGCGAGGTAGCGATGGCAGTTGGCTGGCAACGTTCTTCTGGCGTGCGTTTATATCGTTGAAAAAAATCGCGCGAGGATTGCACGTGTATATACGAGTGCGCGGTGAATGAGACGACGCTGCAGCCGATTTTCGAGCGAGCCGAGGAGACAAAATGCCCGGGGAGAACGAGCACGAGGAGGAGGAGGAAGTCGTCGACGACGGGTGAGCGTTCTTTTTTATACACTCGACCCAATAGCTCACTCACTCACTCTGTAATTTTCTGGTAATATACCCATCAGCTATTATTACGTGTGTGTATGTATATAATACGCCGACACTTTTAATGAAAATAGACTATAGAGTACACAATTTTTCTATCTCTCATAATCGCACACGCAATCCGACACTCGTCCGTCTCTCTCTTTCTCGTCATCCATCATCGTTATCATCATCCGTTAGCCTTACAATGTTACTGTGTATTCTCTCTCTCTCTCTCTCTCTCAGTTTTCATTCTCAATTTCTGCCGCTCGTGAGTCGGCGAATTTTTTTTCTCTCACAATGCCCGCGCTAGGTACAATCTCGTCTTCTCGAGGAAACTCGGTATTTTTCATCGCTTTTGTGCATTTTCCATTGCAAATGCTTTCCAATTATACGTCGTCGTCGTCTCTCTCTCTCTCTTTCTCGTCAGTGTAATTTGAAATTATCAGCGCTTCTTTTCATGCCTATGCATAATTCACGCGGAAACGCTTTAGAAATGAATTCTCATGTTACAACGAGTGGATATAGGTACATATATACCGACTCTGCAAATATTTTCGTCCTCGCCGCTTCGTTTTAAACAGAAAAATAATCCGCGAATATAGAAGGCGATACACACAATAGGACCGAGAGGTACAATGCCGTATATGCCGCACATGTAGTCGCCTATAAATAAAGCGGCGCATCCAGCAGCATTACGGACCAGCGGGGAATTAAAAACCGAGAACGACTATGAGACAATGGCGCAATCACAACAAAAGAGCGACGAGGCTCGTAAACATCAATTAACATAAAGTATGTGTATCACTGGCACACGCGGCTCATTTTTCCATAACACAATAGACACACGACGACAGCAACAGCAGCAGCAACAGCAGCCAGTCTATATAGACGCATAAGCGCGAAAGACAAAAACCGGTTGTCGTGTGCGAGCTTACTCCCTCTTCTTTCCGCCCCACGCACATCCCGGCCAAGCGATACTTACCGGTGTATACGCGATCTCTCGCGAGTCTGCATATCGGGAAACGTGGGTATTGGTCGAGGTGTCGCGCTCCTTTCTATAACATTATATACTATATTATAATACTTGAGCGTTTATTGTGTGTCGGTGTCCGTCGAGTTACCAGCAATGCAGTGTGTTTTATAGTTTTTCTCGTTTTTGACATAAATCCGTGTGCAGTGGTCATTAGTGCTGTCATGTCAAAACGCTCACGTAGTTTGTCCAAACACACACTTACGTCTTGTCCTCTCGCACATGATTCACAGTGTAATAATTCAAAATTTACGTTATATATGTGCCGTGTATATTATACGCTGCAGTGATGTGTGACAGTGTTTTATTTTTCAATCTCGCGGTTTTGAGCTCCGGCGCGCTGCTGCTGCTGCTGCGTACAGTCTGCCGACTGATTGATTGAGTTTTCGAGTGGAATTCACCTGCGGCGAGAATTCGCAGTGTGTGTGACGCTTTTTCAAAGATTCTCGAAATCGAATAAATGTCAAACGCGCGAATTTCATGCGCTACTGCAATATCGCGTGTGATATATATCGATGACCGTCGCTGAGGTCACCGCTCCATTATAAACCTAGAATAATCCAGGCAAAAAATATAAGTAAACTCCTACGAGCGCACGGCGATGACGCATTGTATATAGAGAGCCGAATCAGAAGGAAACAACAACGGCAACGTCGATTAAGATCCATAATAAAAAAATATAATTTCTGTAAATGACTCTCTCGGAGCGTGACGAGATCGGGAAAAATTAAAAAAAGAACCAGAAGAGAATACAATGCATTGGCTGAAATGCTGGCGTCGACGTCCTTGGCGAAAGAAATCATTAGCGCTAGTGGTAGACTCAACCGCCGGCTACTACCGACACAATGTGGGAACGTGGAGGAGTCTGCCGCCGGATCAGCAGCACACGTGAGTCTCCAACTGGAACGATTCGTATACTTACTCTCCCATGTATCAAATGTTCGCGTCTGTCTACGCTATATAATACCTACACACTCTTCCGTTTGCGTAAGCCGCCGCGCGTCTGGTTTAATATAGACTGAGCGAGAGAGTACACTGTTCTGGGCACGGAAATGATCTTAGGAGTAGTAGGCCGCAAGTTTTAATTAAGGACTATAGTTTATTAGCTTTGTACGCGTGTGCTGTCTTGTATTATACGTGTGCTATGTACAGTATTGGAAATTTTTACGCACGCCGAAATTGCATTATTTTTTACACGGCGCCAATTTGCTCGGCCGAACTGAATTGCATATATAGCGCGCGAAGTTTAATTTTAGTTTGATTATGATTTTCGTCGCGGTATATAATGAGGATGTATAAATGCGCTGTTTGGAAAACAAAAATGGAGATGATGTCGATTCGGACGCCGCGGCGAGTTTATGCATGCGCATCCTCTTGAAATAAATTTTACGATTTAAATAAAATATGTCGAGTTCACTCTTCGCTGATTGTATTTCGTTTTACGCGACGCGATGAGTTTCGCTAAATTAATTTCACCTTCTGGGATTAAAATGAACGTTCTGCAAGGAGTGATTAGCTCGTTTTTTGTTTAATTCAGCTATAATTATATACTCGCCGTCGGTGTTGTGCTTTTTTAAGGCGTAAACATCGACACATTTTTCTCAGTTCAGTTATGCAACGCGACCTTGCAGAACAAAACGTTTACAACTATAAGCGTGTGCTCGCAGTATTAGTTCCTGCAAGTATTTACTTAATCTACCTCTCGTCGCAGTATCGCCGAACATTCTTCGTATAATTGCACGTAGACTCTCTCATACTTTAGTCATAGTTTTTTAACTGCGTTTCCGTCGAACGAGCGCATAAACTAGTTTCCTCAATTTTTCCGGCATAGTAGCATACAGCGAAAAAGTTTGCAGCGTATATACGCAGAGCGCCGTTAAAAAAATTTCGAGAGACTACCTTTTAGGAATTCGATTCCATGTCGAATAAACAGTGAGTACGTGCGTGCGTTACAACGATGGACATCGAGAAAGAAAAGCGTCGGGAAAATGAAAAGTAAACAAAACCTTGAAAGTTATTAGAGTCAGTCGTTACATTCCTTCAGCACGTAATTCCCGCAAATCGAATTAAATCAGGAGTATATATACGACAAATGCGTATTTAGCCCCCTTTCTCGGCTGATACTCATCAACGATATAATCGTCTAATGTGCATACACACATACGGATATACCAGTGGCCGGGAGTTTCATTCAGATATTGCTCGGCGTCGAATCAACATTTCGAAATGCATGGATAATGGCTCGATTGTGTCTTCGATTATTAAAAAACTTGCGCCGTTGTAGTACAAGTTTCCGAAATCTCTATCGAGAACCGAAGTATGGTATAGTAAAAGTTCGCATGATTGCAGCGCGGCGCAAAGTTGGACAAAAGTTCGGCTCGTCGACGAGAGAGAAAGAGACTGGAAATTGAGAATGAAAGAGGGGGGAGAAAGAGTTTACTGGGTCGTTATGCGCAATCAATAGAATGTTATTAATAGTCGAGTGTGCGCCGGCTCTTCTCTGTCGGTCGAAAATAATTATTGATTAATATGCCCGGCTGTCTTTCGGCGCGCAGGCTTATCCCACCTCCCCCTCTTTCTCTCGTTCATCTCTTTATACGACTAATTGAACGAGTATATCAAATTCGGGTGTTAATGCTTGCGAGGATTTTAACGATAACGATTTACGATTCATAAAAATTACCTTGTGTACCGCAGCGTTGATTAACATTCAAAGGCTTCGTTTACAGCCCGGAGGGTGAAATGGGAAAATAATGCCTCGAGGGGCCGCGCGCGGGAGCTTTAATCACGCGAAACCGTCGTCGCAGAGTATATCTTTTTGGTGAATTAGAAAAATTCACTTCCGATTCGTTACAACATTCATCAGTTTTCTGGTATAGGCGCGCAACAAATTCGATATACGTATTTTTCTCCCTCCCCTTGATGAACTCGCAGTCTCTCTGAGAGAGAGAGAGCAAAGCAGTGCCGCTGCTATACAGTTTCGTAAGTAGGCCAGATTCGCAAAAGTGCAACTCCTCGATAAAAATGACGAAAAGGCTACTTCCGCCCCTTCTTTGAGCCGCGCTTTCGGAGCCATCCTCTCTTGGCATATGCACAACACAGAAGCACAACCTTCTCTTTTTTTACGCGCGCGCAGCTTCTCCTTTCAAGCTTCGACCCTCAATAGCTCAATTGACGGGGCGACTATACTGCTATGCACTAAAAGAGAGCCGGGGCAGCTCGCTCACGTTCCCTTTCAAACGCGCGAAACTGCGAATTAAAAATAGTTCTCCTCGGCGCAAGAGAGCTGAAAGGAAAACGCTCTCTCTCTTTCTCTCTCCCTCTGCTGTTTTTTCGCTTGTTGGTGCGCGTGCGGAGGTATATGTATACACAAATGCGCGGGAATCCCGAGCCAAGGAAATTGCGCGCGATACAGGCATTTAATTACCAAAGAGGAAAAAAATTCCGTTACGAAATTGCCGAGATGGGGTGAATGCATGTTTTTTGCGATTGAAAATCCGCTCTTACATTGTTGGATTAAAAATAGTAGGTTGTGTCTTTCTCTTTCAAAGTAAGCGCCGAAACAAAGTCAACGCGTTATATTTTCGCAGTTTAATTAAAAAGCTCAGCTTATATTAATGCAGCGTAAATAAGAGAGTTAATTTCCCGCCTTTGTGCAGAAATTCAAATCGCCTCTTTCCATATTATACCTTTTGCGTCGAGAGGGGAAATCCGTCGGTGCGCAGTTACGTTACTGCGAAGTAGAAACTGGTCCTGTATGGTCAGACACACTCGAGTTTTCCCCCGTCTAATATACATCGCTATCTACTCTCTGCTGGATTATAATCATGCTAATTAGACGAGAGACGAAAGTGAGGGGCGCGAGTCAATATTTGAGTTGTACGGACCAACTTGGCATTATGTACTCATACAATGTTTATTCACACTCGACATTTGCCGCACAGATCTACTATATGAATATTATCTTCTACTCTGTAACATCCAGCACACCGCACCTCTCTCTCTCTCTACAGATGTGTAAACCGTCGCAGAGAGGACACGTCAGACAGAGATATACCTACATTATAATATATGAAACACATCATAGCGAGATATACCTACCTACACGACAGAGAGCTGAGAATGAGAAGAAGCAAAAATACAGAATACGCTGTGTCGTGTGCATTATAGGTTGCTCGGAATGTCACCGGGGCTAGGCTACAAGGTGAAGTTCGAGCCGGGCACGAATTTGCGCTGTCGCGAAGATCCGAAGCCGGGCGAGGCGGAACCTGAAGACAGGTTGGCTTTCATCAACATCACACATCGCTCTCACCTCGTTAAGCTATACCATATCACAGCGTCCTCGCCATCACGTTATCGTGCGTATTATTACATGTCTGCAGTATACACCGCAGGGTATATAGCCAAGAGCTTGACGAATCACGCGTGAGTAACAGCCAAACACTTGTATAGACATGACCAGCTGCAGTTATATTCTCATCACTATATACAAGCTGATGTATACACTATAAATTTACGCTCTACATGTTCCCGCGAACGACCATCAAAGCTCTTTGATTTGCATGCGACTGTTGTTTTTCGTCTTATTTACCTGAGCCCGCGGCGGGCTATCGTCATAGCGTAGGTTGTCATATACACACACAGGTTAATTAAATTCATGCATTCGAGCTAGTTCTAGTACATACATACATACATACATAGAGACACAGGGAGCGCGTATTAAAGTGAAAATATGTAAATAAGATTAGCCTAATTGAATTAAACTGTTCCGCTGCCAAGGACCGGGGCGGCTAGAATACAACAGCGGCGAGCTTTTCTCCCCGCGCGCCGCGTGCTGTGCTGGGGAAAGTTTTTAAACGACACTATACTGCTGCTGCCGCCGCTGCCGTGCGCGCGTCAGAGCGGGGAGAGAAAAATACACCAGCTATATATCGCATATTGTCCAAGTTCCCGCGATGACGCTGCAAAGCTATTGATAAAAGTTTTTACGTTATACATTCTCCGACACACACTGCGTGTAACAATAATGGTAAAACTTTGTCAATTACCCGGGATAATTTCCAGCTGATCTCAGGCGGTCTGTATGCCTATATAGTAACTAGTCTATACGTCGACGTCGTCCCAGCTCCATCAGCGCTTATTGAAATTCCAGGGAACAGCTCGACGCGCACGCGAGCGCGCGGCCTTTTAATTTTTCAACGCCTCATAACGAGCGCCGTTGTAACTATGTATATAGCGCGCAGTTTGCAAAATACTGCATAAAAAAATAGAATATCAGCCTCGATACACCAACACGCACTCATCGATTCTCTTTGCCGTTAAAACGTAAATATTGTCCTGCCGGCGCCTGCGCGATGTGCCTCGCGCTTTTTTCCGCAAAAAGACACGCGTATGTCGGTCTTTGACAATCGCGCAGAGAACACGCGGCGACGATCACGCAATACACATCATCGGAGAGTAGGAGCTTTCGCGCTTTTTCCATCATTTCCGCAGCCGGCCTGCATGCGCTGTCTCCCGCTCCCGCTAATCAGAAACCGGGAGGGAGAGGAAGAATAAGTAATAGCGAAGCTCTCGAAAAAAGCTCCGGAGTACGAGAGCCGCGGAGAGGGAAGGAGAGGTATGCGATGTACGTATGTGTGTATTATATGTAGGAGAAACAGAGGGAGAGAGGCGCGATTTTCGTGCGACCGTGTGGCGCAAGAGAGAGAGAGGAGATGGATTTACGAAACGGCGCATGCCTGACCGACGGCGCCCCTGTTTCCCCGCCGCGGCGAGAGCGCACGCGAGCTTACGTACACGAGAGGGAGAGAGAGAGAGGCGAGGAAAAAAGCTACAGAGCAGAGCACGCAGTCAGTCGGCTCCTGCGCGCTAAGCTCGCCAGCAGCGCGCCGAAATCATTCTCCACACGGACTCTCCTTGCCTCGCCGCTCTGCTGCTCCATCATCCTCGCGTACGCGTGTTTGTATACCAGTGTGCGTGTGTGTGTGCGCGGTCGTCGTCGCCGCCGTCGTCGGTGCAGCTGCCACCAGTGTCATGGAAATCACCTGACGGGCACTCGCGCGGGATGATCCGTGCGGCGCGCTGGAGACCGAGAGGCAGCGAGGGGAAATTGCGTGCCATGAAAAGCGATCGAATCGCGGCAGTATTGGCAGGCGGAACGGGGCTGCCTACCTACACGTAGGAACGCGAGAGAGCGAGAGAGAGAGGTGAAAAATTAAGTTAGGGCGAGCGAGCACACGGCGGTGTGGCGAATATATAAGCCAGCGTTCACGACGATCGATTTTGCTACTACAGCCGACGACGACCAAGAGTTCTACACGAGAGCGTGGCCGCCCCGCGATCCTCGGCCAGCGTGCACAGCCTACCCGTGTGTGTGTGCGCGTGTGCACACACCGGAGTCCATCTCGCACGCACGTGCGTGCGAGCACTGCCAGCTGCGAGCAACAGTCTGCAGTGTCGCGCTGAAGCAGAGAGATAGAGAGCGAGAGACACGTGCAGCGGATGCAGCCGCAGAAACACAGCGCTTAGGATGGGCTGCACGAGTGACCGCAGCTGCGAGGCGACGACGACGACGACGACGAGGACGACGAAGAGGAAGCAGCAGCAGCAGCAGCAGCAGGGACGCGCGGATCAGCTGTTGCGTCGTCGGACGAGCGCAGTCAGTGCAGCAGGAGGAGCGGGCAGACGAGGCTGTCCGCAGAGGTAGTGGAGATGCAGAGGCTGCGCTCGACGTTCAAGAGGTCGCGCACCCCGACCGGCGCCGAGATGCAGTCCCAGTCGAGTCTCGAGGTGCCGAAGCAGGTGCGCTCGGCCTCCTTCGACGAGATCCAGCTGGAGGCGCAGCGCCAGGAGTCCAAGGCCAACGCCGAGCTCAAGTCCATCGCCAACATAGCCATGGCCACGAGCAGCAGCCTCAGCGCGGCGGCGGCCACCGCCGCCGGCACCAACTCCTCGTCCACCTCGTCCTCCTACTCGCCGGGCCGCTCGCTCGCCGCCCCGGCTCCGGAGCCCGCGACCGGAGCCGTCCGCAAGTCCATCGCCACGCTGCGCATACCCCAGCTGCAGACCGGCCAGCGCAGCAAGAGCTTCGACGTCGCGACGGCCGAGCGCGGCCACGGGGCCAGCCTCCTCGACCGGTCCTCCTCCTCGGCCTCGGCCTACGGCTACGTCTCGCGCTGGCGGAGCGCCAGCAGCGCCGAGCGCGAGAACCCGCCGGCCCAGGCCTACAGCTGCTGGCACTGTGCCTGCGTCGACGAGTACCGCGCGTCCATCGGCGCGACCGGCTCCAACGACTCCTGGGAGGAGGACGACGACGACAACGACGAGGCCGACGAGGAGGCCGACGACGAGGCCGACAGCGGCGCCGACTGCCAGCTCCAGCCCTCCAGCGTCCAGCTCGACAGCACCGACAACAGCTACTACTTCGTCGTCGTGCAGAAGGCCTACGACGAGCAGCAGCAGCAGCACCACCAGCACCAGCAGCAGCACCAGCAGCAGTCCGTCGACGAGGAGGGCAGCGACTGCTCGCGCCGCGAGGGCAGCCCCGAGATCCGCGTGACCCTCACCCCCAGCCCGGATCTGCGCTCCAGCACCGACGCCGAGCCCGACTCGGCCGGCGAGCTGCTGGCCAGGTCGCCCCAGCTTCTGCCCCAGAGCCGACAGCGGCGCAGATCCATCACGCGACAGGAGGCCCTCACCGCCTTTCCGCTCGAGCTGCCGCCGCTCTGCCTGCCGAGCGACGAGAAGGCCACGACGACGACTGCTCAGAGCAGCCCCGAGGAGGAGGAGGACGAGGACGACGAGAACGACGACAGCGACATAACCTGCGGCGGTGTCGCTGCTGCCGGTGGCCTCGTCGTCAGGGACATCTTCCTCACGGTGCCGGAGCTCAAGCGCGACAGAGCCGCCTCGGTCGACTCGTGCTTCAACAACAACAAGAACGGCAAGGTCGAGACCTGCTACTCGCTGCAGGTGCCACAGCAGAGCGCGAGGTCCAAGAGCGTCGACATCGTCCTGCCGACGGACGTGCAGACGAGGTACACGGCTCTGCTGCCCGGCAACGAGGAGGCAAGACCTTTTACTGGGTAGGTACGTCTTGCTGAGACGAAGCACGTGCCTGATGCCTGTCTCTTTGTAGTTGTGTACATACGTTTGTCGATGTGTTTCTTTGCGCGCGCGGGATCCCCCGAGGATCATACCTATACTTGCCCGACCCGAGGGTCTTCCCTTGTACACACACACATGTGCATGCGTTCTATATAATACACCAGTGAGCCGGGCGTCTGTAGGGAAATTAGCGCAAACTTTTGCTATTTTACACAGATTGGAGGATGAAAACTCTATAATTGTATTGCGTCGCGTTACACGTGCGCGTGTGTGTTGGGCACGCGTGCATGCATGGGAAAAGTTTCTTTGTATTCCTCCGACGTAGTCCTGTGAGTCCTGCAGACCCGCACGCCATCAATCTCCAAGCCGGAAAAGCGGCGTATCACGACAAATTATTATATTTGTATTTCGTCTTCTCTCATTAGCCGCGCGCGGCTACTTCATTTGTCTCCCGCCAGAAATGTGATTCCAATTATAATAACACGTTTCCGATCCTCTTCAATCATTTTTCCCCGACTGAGATTAATTTGCATGCCACGAAACTCGGCCGTATTTTTTTCCTCTCCTTTCTCGTGTATTATACATTACGTGTACAGGTATACGCTAAACCAAGTTTCCATATGCACGGCGGAGCTCCAGATAAATAATTTATAAACGATGATTATTCTTACGAATATAAGTACGACGCACACTCGCACACAATCTCGGAATTAAAACGCACGCGAGAATTTTGTATTCAGTAATTCACCCTCCGACGAGTCTACCGACAACTCGCGCAAAATTCCTTACGAGACGAGAACAAAAAACAACTTGTCTTTGCAGCGACAAGGAGGACGGGGGTTCTGGACCCGGTCAGAGGGAGCCAAGATCAACACCCGATTGGAGCGACGCCGCTTTGAACGGAGAACATCTGTGGGTGCCGACCGCTGCCTCCGGTGAATTCTGCTACGTCAACGACTGTTCGGTGAGTATAGTATATAGCTATAATAGTTTCCTCTGCCCCCCCCCTGAACCTAAACTTTCCTTTCGAGTCGAAAGAGAATGAGCAATGTCCTCGTGAAATGTTAACGAGTTTGCCCGATTATTTGCAGAAACACGGTCCACGACTCAAGTGCTCGGCCTGTCGAGTGGTCGCGCACTCGGTCTGCACGTCCGGCCTGAACTTTGCGTGCAAGCCGAGCTTCCGGGACGTCGGAGTGCGTCAGTACCGCGAGCAGAAGGTGACCAACCACCACTGGGTTCATCGTCGCTCGCAGAAGGGCAAGTGCACCAACTGCGGCAAGTCCTTCCAGTCGAAGCTCAGCTTCTCCTCCAAAGAGATCATCGCCGTGAACTGCAGCTGGTGCAAGAACGCCTATCACAATCGCGAGTCGTGCTTCAACGCCCAGCGCATAGGCGAGGAGTGCGAGCTCGGCACACACGCCGGCATCATAGTGCCACCCTCGTGGATAGTCAAGCTGCCGAGACGGGGCAACTTCAAGAGTAGCCTGAGAAAGTCGCCGAGGAAGAAGAGATCCCAGCCGAAGAAGTCCAAGGACAAGGACGAGGAGAAGGAGGATCCGGGCCAACTCTGGGTGGTCAAGCCCATACCGACCAACAGCGTGACCCCCGTGCTGGTCTTTATCAATCCAAAGTCCGGGGGCAATCAGGGCGCGAAGCTGCTGCAAAAGTTCCAATGGCTGCTCAATCCGCGCCAGGTCTTCGATCTTACGCAGGGCGGCCCGAAAATGGGGTGAGTGAGTGTGTCAGAGCGCGATGCCTAATGCAGTTAGCTGCTGCCGCGCCTGCGGGGGGTATCCTCCCTCCCGCTTTCTACTTAGCGCGGCGCTGTTTTCACTCTTCTTCTACTACTCGTAAATAAACTCACGCGGGCATGCGCCTAACGAGACGGGATGTTAGCTATGCAAATTACTTTTTCATTCAATTTTTCAGAACATTTACATCGAGCTTTTTCTCTAAGCTCTAATTAACGATAAGTTGCTAATTGCATACAACAGCCAGAGAACTTTCGTAATGCTTGGAAAAAGAGCTCTCTTCGTGTGCGCAAAAACTTGTACCATGTAGACTCCGAAGCACAAAGCCGTTTCAGCGGCGCGCAACTTTTCCCAATTTAAACCTGTCCAATTATTTCATTTTCCGCAGCGCGTGTGCTTATACCTTAGAAAAAGCTTTTTTAATTGCTCCCAGTTATACCAGAGAAATAGAGAGCGTGTATAAGCTATAGCTCGAACGTCAATGCCTTATCGCGATTTATTTTCGGACGTTATTAGATTATTTTTGAGACGCGCTCGCGCGCGCTGCAGCACTACTGCCAATATTTCTCCGCGTCGTCTCTCTTTGTGTACCCAATAAACGTCCGATCAACTTAGAAGCCTGCCTGCCTGCCTGCTTGCCTGCCTGCGCTCTATTTTTACGCGCGCGCTTAGTTAATTTTGGGGCCGAGTAATAAGAAAAAAGCTAAAAGGAATCCGATATAGCGCAGGTAAAATGTATTAGGTTCCGACCCCACCTCACAGTCTCGCTCTACTGAATAAATGAGCGAATTAGGGCCTAAGCCGAATTGTTGCGATCTATTTCCACTCCTGCGCGACTGAAATATTGAATGAGAAGGTTTGTCGGACTCTCTTTCTCCTGCCTTCCGCCACTCGGCGACCCATTATTCTTTCATCGGCCCATCCGCGAAAATCGAGGGAAAGAATCTCCATTCAATCGAAACTCGGAGTATATTATGCAATCAAATCCCAAGTTTTCTTCCTCGGCGACAAACTCTCGTCTAATTGTAGATGCATCAAGTCATTAAATAAAGATGAGTACTGCCGCCGCAGCGCCGCCCAATTTGAACGCGTGTAAATCTTGTTTTTAATTAAAGGCAGCTCTTGCAAACTTGCCGAGATTGTACCGACGAATTTCCCTCGCTTCAATAAAAAAGCAGACCACTACAGCAGCAGCAGCAGCAGCAGCAGCGGCAGCGGCTCTCGAGTCAGGGATTTACATGAGGGAAAACTATATTCAATTATAGCGTTTCATAAAGTAGACCTGACGTATTCATGATTCGGCTAATTCTCCTGGGCTTGACCTCTGGGATATAGGATGTATATATACGTATAGGTATAGAGGACTGATGATCCAACTTGATGAAACAGCGCGCGGCCGGTTCTGCGGAACGCTAATGGAATTGCCAACTTGTGCTTTTCTTCGGTCATCCGATGTCCCTTTTTTTATCTGCTAAATACTTACCCCTTTAAGTCGAGTAAGATGCTAAACTCGATGATGATTCCAGCGCATTGTTTACCATTTTACTTTTGGTTCGCTAATTAATCCCCCTGCACGGTGACGCGCGCGCGTTTCAGAATAATTAAACTAAATCCCGGGCTGCTTTAATGTTAATTAGAGTACATATATTTTTCGCGGAAATGTCCGCGGGTAAATAAACATAAAGTTTTAAAAACGGCGAACTAATATAAATTAATTAAATGGCCTCGCCCTCGAGGTATGCAATTTGTTGACGGGGAGAGCGCGCGAGAGTTGGAAGTTATAATATTCGAGGTCCCCGAACGTTTCAGATGCGCAAAGACAACGTCGCCTAATTACTATAATAACGCTAATGGCTCGCTCGGTATGATGGCTATAATAGCTCTGAAAGAGAGGGACTACTTTGTTTGAAAAGTTGAGTATACATCGATATGAGTGTCGAACACATTAACAATTTTACGGCTTCCATAGCGTTATTGTTATTTGAACTATTTCAGAGGACGAGTCAATCATTAAATTGATTTTTCAGGGAACTACTCTGTACAGTGATATAGTATCTGTAGTAGAGTAGTGCTTGGAACAAAATATATGTACGTTACGAATCATTCAACTTTAACAATGCAAATCTGGAATGAATTGTTTGACCGCAAAGATAAGTACTCTGTGTTTATTAGGCGTCGTTTGCGACGATAACAGACTCTTGTTGATAAGCTGCCCGTGGGTAAATATTTTCCTTGCAAACGGAATAGAAAGAGATTCGCCGAGCCGACGATTTCGAGTCAACAATTCAACTATAATGCGTTTCATTTTTAATGGACTTTCTAAGCGAGTTTCCATGTATACATACACGTAATACCCAGCGTATTATAAGTAAGTACGAGACGTGTAGTTTTGTTTACGTGAAGCGAACTTGCTAGGAAAAAAATTATAGATATAGTGCTCTTTGTTTGAGCGGACTTCCACTTTGAATTAGCGCTATAGCTGACCTGGAAAAAAGCGCCGAAAGGAAGCCTAATTCGTTCTAAAAACCAGAGAAGTACGAGCCGCTAAATACCAAGTATAAGTATACCGCGCGCTACTCCTTCGTATGAAAAGCGTTCTCTCGGAGGAAACGAATATGACGAAAAAAGAAAATTACGACGTTTTTACGCGAGCGCGCGCCAACAGCAAACTATCTCCGAATTCAATCATATTTTCCACCTTTATACAGTTATACTTTATACTGCCCATCGATGTCCCGTCGAAAACGCGGAGAGAGCACTTGGTACATCGAGCTTATCTCCCCTTCGGATCGTAAAATCCTCGATAAAAGAACAAAGATCATCTTGTCCCCGCTCGCGCGCCAGTCGTTTTGCTATTTTATGCGCGTAATTATTCCCCGACCCCGGCTATGGCTAAATTATGCGGGTGGGTATATTAAATTATGTTTTATCGTCGCTATTTCCGAGCGCTCGCTCGCGCGCCGATATAATAGTCTGGCCGGCCTCTAATACTCCTTTGCAATATCCCGCGTAACATTCTTTGTTTTCTAAGTCTAAGTATATGTATGTTGCACGCGAGTCATTGAATTTTTTGCTTGCTCGCAGACTGGAGTTGTTCAAGAAGGTGCCAAACCTACGAATCCTGGCTTGCGGCGGCGACGGCACTGTTGGCTGGGTTCTCTCCGTCCTCGACCAGATCGGAGCCAATCCAGCCCCAGCCGTGGGTACTCTCCCCTTGGGCACGGGCAACGATCTGGCCCGAGCTCTCGGCTGGGGCGGCGGCTACACGGACGAGCCCATCGGCAAGATCCTCATCAGCATGGCCGAGAGCGAGATCTCGATCCTGGACAGGTGGCAGCTCGCCGTCGAGCGCAACTCAGACGCCTCGGGCAACGACGAAGACGCGGCCAAGGGCAAGGAGAACCTGCCGCTCAACGTCGTCAACAATTACTTCTCGCTAGGCGTCGACGCCCACATCGCCCTAGAGTTTCACGAGGCCAGAGGTTAGTTGCTGTACACGCGATACCTCTCGCCGGCGGCGGCTTTTAGTCGCGAAAGCTACTCTTTTAATGCAGCGCCCCGTGTGCACGGGATACGCGCACTTGCGGAAATCTAAGACCCTCTGCCGTCCCTGTTGTTTTACGGTAACGGGTATATCTTGCGCTAAGTAGTCGGGCTGTGTTTTATTAAAGTCCATTATACGTGATGGAGATGTATACATAGCGAAATACGTATTTGACGAAATCTAAAAAATGCACTCCCGCGGGGATCTGAGGATTTAAAAAAAAGAACGATTTTTATGAAAAATATATTTCGATTTTTAAATGCATATTTATGACCTGCCACTTTTATTTGCTTTACATTACATGAAGCCAAAGATTTAAACATTTTCTTTTCGAGATTCTGCGACCACCGGGAGTGCATTTTTTTTATTTTCTCATGTACGTATAATAAAGCTTCTCCCTCTCTGGGGGGAGATGTCAAATCCGGTTTGAAGTTCTTCTCCTAGTTAAGCGCGGCTTTCTAATTGCGGCGGCAAGTGGCCCGGTAAATACGCGAGCGCAATTAGAGCGAATGTCTGTGTTATTATTAACGTATCGGTGCTTGTTAGTTCTCCACTCGACCGTCCTGGAGTTTTCATTATTATAGTAAACAGACACTTGTTTTGCGCGTGGGTGCGGTCCCCCTTAGCGTATCCACTCTGATTTTTCAAAAACCTTCGAAATCAATTCCGCGGATTAAATCATCGAAAAAAAGCGAACTCCAAAGTGGGGAGTCTTTCGCGTGCTACGGCATATTTTCCGGCTGTCGGAAATTCCGTCTCTCGGTGAAAAATTCGCGTTCTGAATTTTCGCAAAATCCAATGGAAAATTGTATAAAAGCGGAGCACTGTAGGATGCAGGTGTGCGCGGTGTACTTTGTGCACCGGCGTGGAATAGACGCGATTTTCGCGTGAACGTCAAATTGGAAAACTAAATTCAATCGAATTCAGGAGCTCTCTGTGTGCTCCCTCTCGTACACGTTGTATACGTGAAAATAAGGACGCTAAATTCATATCAAATCTAGTGTATATACACACATTGATCAGTCGAATCACTAAATGTACTTTGCTTTCAATTGCAGCGCTGATTGTAAAATGATTTCGGTGTATCAGCCAAAAATGTACTGTAGGCCTAGCCGCAATTACGTTTCACCTCGCTATACGGTATTTGGCGCACTGGCATCAGCGAGTAATGAGCGCCAATCAAATTAGTACCGAAAGTGCAATCGGCGCGGGCGTTATATTGCACTGAGAGCAATAATTCGGTTACACATTGGCTTATCAAGCCTTTGTTGAGCGATTTTCTCCCGAATACACCAAATGTTTTACTGTGTGGACTTCTCTAAAACACCCTCGGGGCTACTGCTGGAAGTTTACGTATATATACACATAACGCTTGCGTAAGCAAATATTCGTAAATATTTATTCCTTATATGCAGAATAGATGGCTATAGGTAATTTGCGTCGTCGTCGAGGCGTGGAAAGAGATACGTTACGGTGATTGAATAAATTTGCTTTCAATTACATAAGTGTAGGTAGATTTTATGACGTTACTGAATTATTTCTCGCACATACAAAGGGCGACTATAGGTACATCATATAACCCAATACACGCGTGTGTGCGTTAGGGACGTCATTATTCTTGGATGGAGTTCGGAATATATACAAGGCACGTCGCTGAAATTTCACGCGGCATCTTGCATTTAGTAGATTTGAAAGATGCAGTAGGTGCGACGTGGAATATAAATGACGTTTTCGCGTAGCCTTCGTTCTTTATCACGTATAGAGGGAGTGAGACTATATATGATATGGGTCAGCGAGTAGGATATATATATTCACATTCTCTCTCTCTCTCTCCGGAGTTGGAGCAAAACAAAGAAAGAGTTAAACGCGTCGAGCATCAAAAGACCGACCGAAAAAAAGGAGTGAATTTCTAGTAGAAGCGCTACTCAACACTTTTTCGGGGATAAAACCAGCTTTGAGCGCCGAAGAGTTTTGAAATTTTAAAAAGTATACACATCAGAATACGCGCGGAGCCAACTGAAATATTTAGCCTGGTTTGCACATCTCGGTCCGCGCACTGAAATATTCACCGAATTCGCGATATTTCCATGCGTTTCATGAAGTGGAGCTTCTCTTTTAAACACAGAAGAAAAAAAAGAAATTGGACGAGAATACCCAACGAGTCGTCCTGAAATACCTCGAATCTATAAAATGTTACACTGCTCTTTATGATGTGTATCCTCCGAGAGCAAGTAAATAAAGATCTCTCCCTCTGCGCAGTAAGTAGCGTGAATAACCGCGTTGTTTATTTTGCCGAGAGTCGCACATGTTGATGTTTTTTTCTTTGCGAATTCGCGCGCGCAGTTTCGGAAATCCATAATGAAGACTTTTTCCGCGGAAATATTTAATTCGACCAAGTGCGCGCTCGGCCTCGACTGGAAAGCGCCGCTAGAAATAGGTCATAGCTGCCTCTTTTTGAATCTTTCTAAAAAGAACGGCTGTGAGCATGTGCAGAGATACGTTTCGACACACACATTCGTCTTCATTAGTTTGCAGCATTGTGCAGAGCAGTGACAAGCGATAGATCGAAAACCAGTTCGTGAATTCGAGAACACGAGAATCGTCACAGAAAAAACGAGACCCTCTGGAACAGCATACATGTCGCGTTGAAACTGGCGCCGACGAGAATATCCAAATACAAATTTTTCATTCGTTGCATATGTATATGTATACGAGTGCAGCAGCAGCAGCAGCCGGAGAGGAGAATATCGGGGGAAAATTTGCATGGAAATTGATATACACGATACGTGGAGAATTCGAGCGATGTTTTTGTATTCTTTGCTTTGCAGAGGCCCATCCGGAGCGCTTCAACTCGCGGCTGCGCAACAAGATGTTCTATGGTCAGATGGGCGGTAAGGATCTGGTGGTTCGGCGCTGGAAGGATCTCTCTGAATTCGTCACCCTCGAGTGCGACGGCCAGGACATGACGCCAAAGCTGAAGGAGCACCGAGTTCACGCTATCCTCTTCCTCAATATCGCCTCCTACGGTGGAGGCACACATCCCTGGGGTGGTGGTATCGGAAGAGAACCTACCACCGAGGACGGCCTCATCGAGGTCGTCGGACTGACCACCTATCAACTGCCCCTGTTACAGGCCGGTGGACACGGAACGAGCATAGCCCAGTGCAGCACTGCGAAAATCGTCACTACTAGGACCATACCCATGCAGGTCAGTCTGCGTTATTGCAGTTCGCACGAGTGGCTCTTCTCGTCTTTATGTTACAGTATATTATTTCCTCGAGTTAAGGACTGTTAAACTGGATATAACGGCAACGCAAATATTAAACGGGACGTAAAATATTCAAGTGTCGTTAGGAAATTACGAGGAGATTGCATGGTAATAAGGGAGAAGAGAGTAGTCGACTTGAATACCCGTTGTTCGCAGAGAAGTGCAGTTTCATTTGGTTTACTCCCCGGTTTTGATCCCCGTAAGAGTTAATACTGCGTACACTGGTCAGTAATGTATTGTTGAAGAACGTTTTTGAAATGGTTTTCGAAAAAACGTTCCGCAGGAAAACCTTACCTACCAGTATATATACGCGAGGAAATAAGAAATTCCTGATTTACTTTCCAAGAGACAAATTCGAGAGCGATTGTCCTCGTTCCTAGGAAAACTAGCCAGTTCAATCTGCCGGTAAATGCATCGGAATTGCCGTAATAAGCTAGATTCGATTATCCGCTTAATGAGCCACTCGATTAAAATATAATCTCGGATGACAGATTTTTTTATTCTATAACTACTCGATCGAAGACGATTAACCCAGTAAAAGGAAACCCGGTGTATGTATTGTTTCTTGTAGGTGGACGGCGAGGCGTGCCGACTGCTGCCCTCCATTATCAACCTGAGTCTGCTGAATAAAGCAACGATGCTGTCGAAGCGACGCAATACCGGTGGAGGTCGGAGACAGAAGGCCGCGGAGATCGAGAGGCTCAAGATACCGCTTATGAGGATCAGGATGGTCGATTACGAGAGGTTCCATTCGGACAAGGAACAGCTCATGAAGGCGGCCACGGCCTGGAACGCCGAACCCCTCGACCTCGACGCTGCCATGGACCTCGAGTCCCTCAGGAACATGCTCGCTAAGGAGTATCCCATGGATTCGTGCTGTTTTCTCGACTGTTAGTATATATACATTTTTGTGTAATTTATATCTTGCTCGCGCGCTATTTTCTGAGTCGTAAATTTTCGATCGCCGTATATAAAATATAAATGCGTGACATAAATAAAAATGTATAACGTATCGACTCCGCAGATAGCTCGTAGCGTAGAAAAAGAGCACGCCGTAACTTCTATTGTAATGGTAGACTGGAAAAATGAGCACAAAGAGAATACACGGAAATATTCTTTTTTCGACAAGTTCTTATTAGCGTCGTCGTCGTACTGAGCGAGTAACATTTCTTTTTTTTTTTTTTGCTTGCTTACTTTCAGCTTGTACGGCGGAACGGTTTTTTAGAATTGACCGAGCGCAGGAACAGCTACATTACGTCACAGACGTCGTAAGCGAGGCCATCTACGTTCTCCAGGAAGGTCCTGCAAGTCAAGGCTCGCAGAGTCAACAACACGTCGATAATCAAGCGGCATCGAGGTACGTATATTTCACGCGCGCGTGTAATGTATGCTTTTGGATTTTGAATATAGATATGCCTGATTCTGATAGAACTGAAATAACTCGTATCTCTGCATCGAATAGCCACTCGATACCGTTCAGTATAATATCCGTTTTGATAATTGTGAAAACAACAGCCGCGTTCCGCTGCTGCAATGTATATAGGATATTATTCATCGCGGTAGTAAAATATTTACTGCTTCACTAAAAGCCCAGGGTAAATTAAGCTGCACCAAGCAGTAGCAGCGCCGCGTGGCTTTGCCGTAAAGATCCGAGTGTACGATACATACGTCGTATCAGTTTCGAGTTAATTAACAATTTCGTCAATATTTGCTCGCACTACCTGCGCGAGAAAAACAACCTCGAACAATCAGTGCACATTGTTGTAAATAAATGTCAAATTAAATGTATTCGCTCCTGCAATTCAAGAGAAGACCGGCGAAAGGCGTCCGCTGAGAAGAAGGCTCGTACCGAGTCGAATCGCTCCCAACAACACCAGGACGAAGATCAGCAAAGGTCGCAACATCAATCACGAGCGGAATCGGCGACGAGGTCGCGTCATCCGTCCGGCAGCAATGTCAGCCGGAACAGCCTAGCCCCAGGCGACACGGAGCGAAGGCGTTCAGCCAGCGGTGACAACTACGTCAACAACGAGGACAAGCAAGGCTCGTCGTCCAAGCATCACAGCTCCTCCAAGTCCATCACGTCAGCCGGCGGTCGTAGTGGTACCGGACAGCGCATGCAGCACGAGCAGCCACCCGCTTTCATTAGGTAAGAAATGCAAGAAAAAGCGTCGCCGCACGTCTGGGCATACTATCGATGCACGGAGTGCGAACAATGCCTTTATTATTTCTGGAATATTAATATAAAATTGCTGTCTCAATTTTACAAATCACTTTATTTACGTTACAACCAGCAGAACGTATTTATTCACGCAAAGTCGAGTAAATATTGTGATAATGCACGTCCAACGTTACGTAAGCTCGTTTCTCCGAGTTTTCGAGCTTTTCCACGTAAAGCTACTGTGCTTGTATGAAGTTCTCGGGCCGATTAATCAATATAGCGAGAGATTTCCAAGTGCGTCGACATGTGCGCGATACAAATTAGTAAGACGCTCTAGAGAGAGCGGGAGAACGGTTAATTAATTAATTAGTGCAAGTGTTTGTCGTACGAGAACAGCGGTCCATTCAATTACTCGCCTCTAACGACTCGGGGCGTATCGATTCGAAATTTTGAATGGAAATTTATCCTTATTTTATTTATGATTCCAGCTACGAAGGATACGTAATTTATGAATAGAGCATTATAATAATTTTTCGGGTCGCTATAATGAAACCGCGGCCACGAGGATAATCCACACATGTGTGTCTGTGATTGCTGTTGCAGTCCACGAGACAGGCTGTTCGGCCTGAGCTCGGAGGTGCACACGTTCAGCACGGAACTACTAGAGAAGACGTCAGATGGAATCCTGAAAGCAGCGAAGGTGGGAGATCTACCGGCGTTGAAGGAACTACACGAACGGGGCTACTCGCTGCTGTCCATCGACTCGACGGGCCAGACCGCCCTCCACCTGGCTTCGAGACTCGGCTACCGGGACATCGTGAGATACCTCATCGCGTGCGCGCCTCCGACGATTCTCAATATGGTCGATAACGACAAGTAAGTTCCGTCGCGCAATTATCTCTGTCGGCAGTGTGCAGCAGCAGCTAGTGTAGGAAGCAATTACACAGTGCGCTGGATGCAGCTATTACAGGGAAATAAGATAATGCGCGGCACAATGAGTGACGCTCGAATTGTCGCGAAGCCCGCGAGAGAGGAAGAGAGAGAGAGAGAGAGAGTGTGTGTGTATTTTCGTATAGTTGCCTACAGGAGGAGGATGATAATGCATATTATGTGGGTCAGATGGGATACGCCTCCTCCGGCGCTATTCGACTTTTCATTCTATATACTCATTCAAGAATAGAGAAAGTGTCAAGGATGTTGCCGTGATGAATCACGCCCCGCATATTAAAAATTCGCGTGAGCGCGATTCATCACACGGCGAACTTTTTAAGTATGATCGATTGCAAAATTTCTTTTCTTTCCATTTTTTTTTTTAATTCGAGTCTCCGAAAAAAGTATAGAGTCTGATCGATCGCCCCATTAACACGTAGTCCTAATTAAAATCCGACCTCTCTTTCTCTGTGTCTGTTGTGCGTCAGGGGTCAGACAGCTCTCCACAAAGCGGCGCAGCAAAAACGCCGATCGATCTGCTGTATGCTGGTGGCCGGCGGTGCGAAGCTGACGGTCCGGGATCGCAACGGAAACACGCCACGGGAGCTTGCCCTGATTGCCGAGGATCGCGAACTCGCTGCCTATCTCCACAGTAAGTTATCTCTTCTCTCATAATACATTTATTTTCTCTCGCATATTATAAGAGTCACATATATGGATCTTTCGTCGCGTATTCATAGCTTTCTCGACGTTCAACTGCGTGTCAGCGATTCCGAATCCATAACGTCAATTTCGAGAAACAACCGCGCTCACGTTAAACTTTGATTTGCTCGAATGAAATTTCTCTCTAGAATCCCGTGTAATTTCCTAATCCAGCAGTAGAGTAGTATACCATACGTGCGTGTGTATTTATTTTGACGTATTGCTGCAGCCGCGAGTGCATTTCAAACAGATCGATTATCTTTGCGCAGGTCAAGAACAGTTCCAACTGGTGACGGAGGACATGGACAACATGTCATGATTTCGTGAACGTGCGTGAACCCAGCCGAGAAAGAAATCTGTCTCTCAAGCCTTGACCCAACGTATCTTCCTAACAGCTTTAGAGTGAGATAGTGAGAGATAAAGAAAGAGCAACACACACATACACACACCGCATTGTCTGAGCGTTTAATCCCCGAGATTATCTAGGGAAGCGATCGCCTCTCCCTTTCGTGTGCTCTAGTATATATATATACTTATATATATATATATATATTTACCAGAGCGCACGAGATATAATATATATACACATTGCGAAAGCGACCAAGTCAGATTTCGCAGCTGCGCGAGCGCGCCGCAGAGTTATAAGCCGAAATTCTAATGTGTATAAAGTGGCATGTCGTGTGTGGGAGCCGCCGAGTAGTATCAAAGTATTAACAAGAACGGAATAACTCATTTAGAGGTGTACATTTTAACGTTATATCTTCTAGGGAGACAAGTATATGCTAACCAGAAGAATGTATCTCTCTGCTGGATGTATAGAACCAATTATTAATTAATTAAACAACGGATTTTAATATTATACTCTCGAACTACCAAACGATATAGAGCAAATTTCTACACGTTTACAAACGTAATTAATTGCAGGGCAAACAATTTTGACGTCTTAACGATATGTTCATATCAGACTTTTAACCGTTAAAACGAAATACATATATTATATATGATAACAAAAGGAAAAAACACATACGATTTAGCGTTTAGCGAACCGAAAGAAAGTGCTCGTATCAAATGGAACGGAACACGCGAATTTGAGGCTTTCAAATTTGAGGATACATTACACCTATATTTACTATGATATTGTAATCGTAATTGAACAAATTCCTTCATGATTGTGTGGCAGCGTTCACTAACGCATCACATTATAATGGATGTTCCGTACCAATCCAAAAACAACACATCGCTATAACTACTACCTTGAAGTACAGGGAGGGGTAGGCTAAAATTAGATTTTATCAAACCACGAGTGGCAAGAGAAGCGCGAGAGAAGGAGCAGAAACATTGAAAGAAATCGAAAGGTATTTTCAAAGTCAATTTGTATAAATTTTTTAATTCGGTTATAACGAGAAAAATGATGACAAAAGAAAAAAAAGAAAAATAAAGACGTATTTTCTTATTATGTGAACGAACGTTTTGTTCAAATCTGTGTCTGATTCGTTTTAAACGGCCGAACAAAAAAAAAGAAAGAAAAAGAAAAAGAAAAAAACAAACGGGGAAAGATATAAAGAAATTTTATTAAACAGCATAGGTATTTATTCAGTACCAATATATGAAAAAGAGGGATCAACGTACGAACACCAATTAGCTATTAGAGGCGGTCTATCGCAACTATACTATTATACTGCTATTGTTATATATAAATATAATCTAATCTTACGTATCGACTATTGATAAGGTCGTGTTAGCCTATTTGAAAACTTCGGGACATACGCTGCAGTAGCCAATATAGTATATATACTGCAGCGACGCGATTTAACGATATAAATATATAAATATATTACATATATAAATAGCTACAACAGTCATCCTTCCACTATGTCTAATTTTTCGTGTCATTAATTATGGTAGATGGAGGAACCTCGAAACGCGGATATATAAAGTATCGTAACTTTATAGCAGAATGGCGGGATAAGCGTTGTACGATATGTAAGTAGAGAGTTCACGAGCAAACGCACGTGTACGTTTTGATTCTAGTTTCAGATAGTTCCGAAATCTCGACTGTAAAGTTCGTTTCCAGCAACTTTCATTCGTTTTTGGGGATAAAGTTAATGTGATCTCTCGAGACTATAATAACTTGGTGTGCGTATGTAAAGTCGGAAGGCGTGATTTTGATCTGTAGATGAAAATCGCTGCGTAACTTACGATATAGAAGATAGTCAGATATGTAAAGTACCACATACACGTACCCCGTCTTGAGGTGAGAGAAAACAATCTATATTCGGAGAATTTCGTGAAATGTGTAATTTTTCTAAATGGCCGTTTACAATTCTCGTTAAACTCTGTCTCGTATAAGAGGGTAGTATTTCGCTACTGCAGATTATATTTTTTAAAGGACGGTTTTCTTTCCATTAAACGACGGCTGCCACTCATTATGTCGCGACGTTATTTCATTTGTCGTTAGCTACGTATATATTTGAACTTTAACGCACGTTTTCGAGGAAGAAAATGGCGATATTTTCTTAATAAAAGAGAACCATAAAAATTTATTGATATATGTATACGGTTTCAGTCGAATTCCAAACTGCACTCTAATATGAAAGCGCTTATTCTTCGATCTCCGTACCTTTTTGGCTCTTACATATATATACGAGAATATAAGAAAATACATTTTAAATCATCGAAAGAGATATTTTAACGACATTTAATGCCTTTGCCGAATCCCGGAAAAGGAGGCATAAGTATATCTCGCTATCATTCTACCAGTACAAATATATTGAAAAAATGATCATCATTAAAAATACATTTTATACTCTGGCAGAGTGCCGTACAACGGAATATAATCTGTATCTGCCCAGGGATACCAAAGTATAAAAAAAAAATAATAATAAGTATCAAACGGTTTATAAAATTTTATCAGTCCAATTCTAACTAAAAAAAATATGCGAGAAAAAAATTTAAACAATTTTCGAAAAAATCAAACGACAATCCCTTGTATAACTAACGTTATCTTATAATTACCATGCAAGCTTTATAATTTCGTGTTGGAAAATGATAAATGAACTCGTTTTCGTTAAGAGTCGATCGTCGCGCTTTCCTCACTATGACCACAGTATTTTATTACTTACATTAAAATTTAGCAGATTGTATATTATATGCATGCCTAATACTATATATAACACAGACAACTAGCTTTGAAAGTGAACTTGAGCTCTATATAACGGGAGGCATTAATTTTTTAAGTAAATTACCTATTATTATTTTTTTATTATTATTTTATTAAATGCCATACCTTTCAGGAACATTTTTATGAATCTCACGGTACTTGCACGTTTCATAACCAGATGGGTTGTTTGTATCATACACTTGTCATCTACTTTTATTTTTCTGAAAGCTGATGAAATTTCGTAGACAGATGTTACATATTTGAAGATGAAAAGATAACCACAACTGAATAAATAAGTGAAGTATATATATATGTATGTGAATATTCTTTAAAGTTGATTAAAGTCAGCCTCCAGCTCTAAAATTAGCTGAGTCTTTGGGGTACTTAACGAAAATTGCCTTGTACGGTCCAGATTAGCGCGTAAACCGAGAGCGAAACCAGCAGCAGAAGTAGCAGAAAAAAAGAGACGAATCGACTGCTATCGATTATAATGACGTCGATAACTAAACAAAGCATATCGAGCGAACGGTCTCTGTATAGATATATACTATGTAACTCACAAATACACTTACATATACACACGTCGCGTTCCCGAGACTACTAGCGATGCTGTTAATGTACTTAAAAAAATTATATATATATTGTAACTTTAGCGCGAGTTACTATTGCGTGGCATGTACGAGCCGTATGAGTTTGCTCATGTGTATGTACGCGCGATACGATGATGTGCAGCGATGATGACATGAGATATACCGAATATATAACGTTATAAATTATAAAACGATGATATAGAAAAAAAAATTATAATGTATATCGTTAAGGAGAGTTTGGAACTGGATAAAAACGACAAGTATATTATTATAAAAATAAAGAAAACACAACATTGCCTTCCTCTCGAGAGATATCGGTAGCAGAGTTCTGGGGCCTGCGCGTTTTTTCTTTTACGTTTTAGAGCAATAAATCGGGACAATCATAATGAGGTACACGCAGGCCTGATTCTCGCCGTTTCTCAAATTGTAATAGCATCTATCGTTGATTTGATTAATTGTACGTAAAAAAAGGATAAAAACGCTTGTATATTGTCTAAAGAGAAAGAGAGAAAGAAAGATAGAGAGAAAAGGAAGAAAAAATTATATATATATTATACATAATCATATCTGTATTACGAATTTCATGATCGAAAAGGCGCTTCGCGGAAGCGATTATACGTTGTATCGGTGGTTTACATATTTTGCGCGAAAAAAATTTCAACTTTCATTCGAGTGATCGTATGTATGTACACTGAGAAAGTCTAGATTGAGCCTGTGCAACGAAATATAAATGTATTACTTAGCGTTATTTCTATATAATTTTCGACTCTTTCGTCGATCAACGTAAGCTTAGAATCGAGGGGGCGTGGAAGCACTCCGTAGACGAAGCCTAAACTCGGAATAGCGCAAAGCGGATTAATTTTTAATTGGTCTCGTAACCCTACAGACTCGCTGAATAAGTGACGACTTTAGCGTCCTCCCCAAGATCCAAAAAAAGAAAAAAAATGCCAGGATATCGATGAGTCTTTTTCTTTTGTGAAACCTTCTTACATTCTTCATTCAAATCCACGTCCGAATCAGACGCGTTGGGGATTATAAAACGCCCGCTCTCACGAAAAAAAAACCGATAAATCAATGGAGTGTAGAAAAGTAGGGGCGTACAATAGACACTTATTTTTATTGTTCTTTCTCCGAAACTTATGTAAGCGAAAACACGAGGGGACTCACGGCTGATTATACACTATGATAGAAACGTGAAAATCGTTGTAGCAGAGTATAACTAAATTCTCCTTCTTTGTAAATTCACGAGCTTATTCGAAATTATAAAAAGAACACAACTAAGTGATGTCAAAATTTTTTTTGTATAGAACGTATGTTTGAAATTCGAGATAAAGTAATTATTTAGATAATTTATGGTTACGTAAATATAGAACTATATGCTAAACTAGGCAAAATTAAACGATACATATATTAAATAAACAATTTCCTAGTTCTTCTATTTTTCCATTATTTTTGTTAGGTGTTGTGGTCGGTACTTACATTTTCTATGTATTTTTCTAGTGTTTACAACTTGATCGAGAAAATGTAAAGAAGTGTTTGGCTTTATTATATAAGATTTCCAGGTTTTTCATGAATTAAATCGTTCTCCATCTCTTACATTTTTTTTCGTGACTAATGTTACCTAGAGAGTGTCATTTTAAACCAATGAAATGGAATACATTCTACGGTGGTGCATTTTTGGTCTATAAATTTTATCGCAATTAAATGTTACAGATACAAGTTCTTCCTAATGTAACATGTTAATATTGAAATGTTAGATATGATGTAGTTTTTGAAGTCGCAAGATTTTTATGCGAGGAAACCTTTTTTCTCGATTCCTTCGACCTTGTCTTCTCTTATTTTTTCATCTTCGCAAACTTGACATCCACTGTGATATTTACCTTTACTTTATGATTTTAAACTTAATTAGGACTCGCTCAGAATCAAAAGAAAAACGTTGAGTTGATTTACAAAAGAAAAAAAAAAGAAAAAAACGGTTGTGAAAAAATGAAAAAAAAAGTAGCCAAGTATGTGACCACGAGATAACGAGGCAAGTAGGCGGAGCGAGTTCCTATGAAATTTCAAGAAGGGCAGCAATTTATATGTGACACTTCAACAGACAAACACCAAAGTATTAAAATGCGAAAAATAGTAAAGTGTATTAAAAAAAAACAAAACAAAAAAAAATGACGAAATATAAAAAGAGTCGGAATGAACTACGTTTACTCGAATATGATTCTTACGTGAATCCTCTGCGTAGAGCTAAATGACAAAAACTTTAAAACAGGCTGTTGGTATCTTCTGTAAGAATTTTCACCATTGCTGTTGTTATGTATTATAATCTTTGAAACGTAAATTATTTGTTATTTAAAGTAAAAAACGAGATATTATAATTTATATCGATGATATTGCCATGAATGATTAACAAAAATTTTGTAAAGAAATTCCTTATGTATATACGTGAATTGACGACAATTCGTAGACGTAGCTACTACTAATTAAAATGAAAGAAGAATCTTTCACGAAAGTTTCTTTCCTCACGAAATCTTTGTTCTTCCACGTTTGGCATTCTTTTATAAGAAATTGCGTTTTAACGCAGACAGACTACGTGTGCTTTCTTCCCGTGTGATATAATTACTTCTGACATATATAACGTAACGAGCTATGCGATCTATCCCTATGTATATCGGATTATTTTTTTTACCCTCCTATCATTGTTAACTTCGTAGTGTATAATTATATATATATTTTCTATTCTCGTGAGAATGTAAGCGTCAAAATTTATGATCGTTATTGTTGTTATTATTATCATTATTATTTAGTGGCGTTAATTGTCGTTGCGTTAATAATGATAAATAAGTTTATAAATAAGATTTCAATTCTTTCCATTTTCCATATTGAGAAGAAAAGAGTAGTCTTATTTAAAAATGTAATGTAATTTTATTCTTGATTAATCGTCCGATTTATTTAATTTAATTTATTAAGAAACGCGTTTGCTAGTCAAAGGTTCAAAGCGTAAACTACTAAATCGAAAAATACCGTTGTTACTTTAAGGGGCTGCTAGTGCATAAATACATTCAAAATATAATAAAAAGTATACGTTGTATTTTTACTTTGAGTCTATAATTTTATTCAATTTATTTCCGAAACTTACATTTGTTCTGATTATGCTATACCAAATGGCTATAACAGTTTCTCTATGAATTCTAAAATTACGATTGTTTGCGTACGATACAACGAAAATTTGTCGTCGACTTTTTGGATACTGCTGTAATGACAAACTTGTTACCTCTTAGAGATACAATGACACTTTTTCTGTCGTGAAATTTTAGCCTTGCAGATAATAAATCGATGTATGTATATTGTGCATTTGAAGCCCCTTAAAACTATTTCAATTTAATGAAGAGAATTACAACTTAACATTGTTACGATTATCGTCGTTATATATCGTAGTTTAAGAACTGGCTATTTTAATACAAAAAAGGAACATTCGAATTGCAGCAGAATTTGTATAACAGCAGCTTATTCGATAAAAGATTGGCCACAAGACATTCGACGATGAACAAAACTGTTTATTCTTGCCGTTAAAAAGCTTAAGACAAAGCGAATTTTCCATCGTAAATGTTATGTAATAAAAACTTGGTAAAAATTATCATACCTTATAGACAGAAGCTGCAGCATAAGACAGGACCAATAAATAGAAGAAAATGAAGTGTTGATTTCGTACAGATATAGAGCCAATCTGTTGAATAAAAGTAAAACGAAAAACTGACAAATCCTTAAAGAAAACTCGGCACTTCTCGGTAAGCATAAAGTGCTGATGTATACGTATATCGATTCGTTATTCCAATCAATCGTATTATTCTACAGTGTACTCGCGTATATTTTAATACATAATAATTGCATCCTAACGCAGTGAGGTAAAAAAAAGTGAAAACATTTTTCGAGCGTATAGACAATTCTTACCGAGATTTGCAGATGTACGGTGTAGCATATTAGCGCGACGAGGCTGTAATCGCGCGACATATGATACGAAACTTATAATCACGATGGTATTGAATCACTATATTTTCCTCGATAAAAGAACATGATTTACTTCTAGTGTTTATTAAATTTTACGAAAATAAAGCACTTTACTACAGCACATTCCTCTTTGTTTTGTTACAACCCTCGTTCAACATACACTTTGTACATATTGCACAGTATAAGAGACTAGAAAGTGGTATAAAACATTTACATAGTAAATACAACTACATAATAAACAAGTAATCTAATTAGACCGCAGGTGAAAGCTGATGCCGCGCTGGTGCCAGACGTCTCTCTGCTCCTTGACGTAGGGTACTGGTAACGAGCAAATTAGATGACTCCTGAAGGAGTCAGTGTAAACAGGCACTTGCAGCGCGCATAGGTCACTGGTCAGCTCCATGTCGGCGTCTCTCCACTCGGTACTGGCTTGTTCCTCGCCACTTGAATTGTTGGCTGTGTCATCCACGAAGGCTATGAGACAAGGCGGTGCTGTCACTACGGAGCTTGCGTTGGCTGTTACTTCTTCCAAGATGCCGTTCTCGATTCTGGCGCCTGCAATTGTTTCATCAGCGTTTTACGATCCGACGGGTGATGCGTTTTATGATTTTACGGAAATGTAAGTTAACGACCCGGCTTCTCGTAAGTTGTGAATGACTCTACCTGTCAGAAGAAGGCCTTCGACGTAGACGGCAATTTTCCATCCTCCATCTCTGCCGTCGGAAGCTTCGGTCCATTTCGTTCTCAGGCGCAGATTTTCGAAGGGTCGACCGGATTCTCGAGCCGTGTGCTGCTTGAGAGCCGATAGGAAGGCGTCGGGTCTAGCGAACCAGCAAAGCTCGACTTTGTTCGGTAGACCGCTGAGAGAGGCCAACGATTGGTACCTCGCGATCAGACGATTCACGAAGGGCAGAATCTCTCGCGGGCCGGATTGCCACTCGGATATCCACTTGGCAGGAGTCTGCGATATAAAGAGTTTGTTTCATTTTCAAGCGCACATATGCAGTAGTCCTGAATCAACTTTGACTCGGTCACTATACCTTTAAGTCATCCGCAGATCGGAGACTGTCCAAGTCGTACCGAACGAGTCGCAGCAGCTGTCTCGTGGTGCTGACTTCATCGAAGAAGAATCGCTTCAACGGATTATCCCTCGATTCGCGGTTCTCTTTCTTACCACTTCTCGGATCGTCTATTCTCTGTTGGTCGATGACGAGTTTCAGGTCCTTGACGATCTTCAAAACCGACGACGACATCCGCCCGTCCGCGTTGTCCCTCCTGACCTTGGCGTTCTTCCTGAGAATATCTACAAGAGACATTCCGCCGATTGAGAATCAAATTTCTCCAACCAATTCTCGGCCACTTCTCACTCACCATTGAGATATCTCAGCGTCAGTTCAGCCGCTGACTTCTCCCAAGCCCTGTGAGCGTTAGCAGGCAGCCCAAAGTACGCCTGCAACGAGTCGGTGTCATCGAGCCGGTCGATCATGAAAACCGGATTCTCGGAGCTGGCTTTCGGTACGCTGACAGCCCCTCCGAGCTTTCGTCTTCCGGTGTAAGTGTCCTTGGACCAGACTTGTCGCAGGATAGCCCGCAGCATCCGCATGTCGTACTCGTCCTGCAGTAGACCGCCGTAGACAGCGACGTCGAGAATACCTCGATCGGCTTCCCAGTCTTCGGTCTTTTTCAGACTATCCCGGGGATTGCGTCGGACGACCAGTTCGCAAGCTGCCTCCAGGTCGGCTTCGCTCCAGGTGTAAGCTTTGATCCAACCTTGAGGTACGAACCTGAAACAATAAGTGAAGCGGCATCACGATCAGATTCGCCAGACATACGTATACGCTGCATATATAAATGAATTAAATGAGCTGCTCACTTTCTTCTCTCCTGGAGTATCGCGTGGAGCCAAGAGATGAGGAGCGACTTGCAAGGGTCGGGTATCGCCGGTTGCCTCTGCTGCAGTTGCTGCAGGGATCTCTTGACGTTGCGCTTCACACCTTCCGGTGGTTCGTACGCCAGTTTCAGACACAGTCCCGACAGTCCAGTGTAGAATCCGGAGCATTCCTCGGTGGTCATCCAGATTCTGGTGTTGGGATTTCTGTTGGTCGTGCAACTGGGTGAACGTAGGATAGCCTCGAGTCGAGGCAGCCAGTTCAAGGCCAGCTGAAGGTTGCTCAATAAAATCCAGCTGCCCTGCCTACGCAACGAGAACAAAATCGAATGGTCGATAAATGATAATCTACGATTTGAGTCGAGACGTGACTTGGACTCACTTGCAGGCAGTTTCCAGCGCAGCTTCGGCCTGAGCCACGTGTCCCTGTCCAAGAGAAACTTCGGTGAAGCCGGCAGCCGTCGCCATTTGATTCGCAACCAAAGTGCTGAGTTCGGGTTCGGGATCGGCACCAGGCGACAGCAGTAGTAACACCGGCCGTTTCTCGTTCTCCTCGGCGATTTGCTTCAGTGTCCAGGACGGCGGCGTGAGATTCTTCACTCCTGCGTGCAGATTGCCACAATACACATCGCATCCTCTCTCTCTCGTATCGAAAATCGCAATCAACGCCGAAGAGGCTTACCCAACTGCTGAGCCGCCCACTTGGAGAGAGCCGTGTGCAGATGCTCCGGATGCAGCGCCTGTATCACCAGGATCTTCTCAAAGTGGCTCATGTTCTCCTCCGCATAGATACTCACGATATTGCTAACCCAGCTCTGCTTCAGCTTCTGCACCATCTGCGTATGTAGACTCGAGTCAATTATCGCCGCGAGATTATAATAACGAATGGAAACTGGAAAAAGGCTACTCGCCTCTGGCATAGCGCTGATCAAAGCCCTGACCGCGGACTTTTGCTCGGCTGGTACGTAGCTCGGCGCGTCCAAGTCTGAATTGCCGCTAATGTATGCACTTTCACCGGATAACAAAAGCCCGCGCTGCTCCTCCGGCACCGAGCTCAAAGACATCGCCAGATGCAGCGCCAGTGGGAGTCGGTGCTTTCTGTAGACCGCCTTTGTGCAGTGCTGAAGGGTTAACGTTATTACCCTGGAATTACATTTTCGTTATTACAGCTCATTCTCTTGTTTCTATAAGTAAAAATCTAATCCTCACGATTTCTCCAGGATCTTCTCGCGCTCGTCCCTCGACGCAGAGTGAACGCCTTTCCGGAGTTTCTCCGCCTCTAAGAATATCTCGGTGATGGCCTCGGCCGTGAAGACGTACAGCGAACTCAGGGCCGCGAACGATCTGACGAATTTGTAAAGTATCGCCGTGAACTTGGCGAGTCTCTCGTGCTCCTTGCTGCGCTTGTTGATGTCCTCCAGGTCGCGTCGGCTCTCCTCCAGAGCTCGGGCTATCTCCTTGGCTTTGGACTGCGTGAACTCGAGGCTAGCCAGGAGACCGCCGCCGCCGCCGCCGCCTTGTTGGCTCTGCGATTCTTGAAGGATGTCCTGACCTCGAGCTGCGCCCAGCTGGACGAGCAGGTCCAGCCGCGCTGACTCTATCTCGCCGGAGAGCTTTTCCTCGCGCTCCAGAGCTTCGCGGCGACGGACCTCTACCTCCGGCGTTTCTTGCAGGATCGCCTGCGTTCGCATTCAAATTTTTTCAAATTATTCTCACGCTGCGAACTAATAATCGCAATCGTTATCCGTCTTCGATTTACCTTCTCGACCAATCGCTCGGCCAAGCTCCTGCTTCCGGATCCAAGGCTGATCTTGACGAGCGTAGCGTCGGCTTCGCTGGGCAGCTCGTCGGCCAGACTCTCCTGCCTCGTGGCCAAGAACAGCTGAAAGCCCAGCTGCGCGGGTAGACTGCGATCGCCGATTCTCAACGGTCTCTTCCTGAGCAGCGGCAGCAGAATTGCCGGAAGTTGGACGATCTCCTCGACGAGCAACGGTTTGCCGAATCTCACCGCAAGCTCGACGCTGGTCAAGAACCGCGAGTCGCCGGGTCTGGTTGTCTCCAGGCGAGTCTCTCCTACGTGAGCTCGGAGCCAATTGACGGCCACACCCGACGGGTCCACGTACAGGGGGACCAGGTTACCCCGAACCGAACGTGCCGCTCCGACGTAGCTCTCCGTATCGACGCGCAGACCCTGGCCTCGCCACTGGAGCCTGTAGCGTTCGCTTATGAGGAGGTCGATCGCCTGCTTGCGCTTCTCGTCGTTCTTCGGGGGATTCTTTGAACAATTCTTTATTCAGTACAGTATTTTAATCATAACATCGTACAGAATGTAGGACACAATGCACCCACCTGATAAACGAGCAGAGCAGCGGCGTTGGCAGCCTCGATGCCAACCCTTTTCTGCCTCTCACTGAGCGTCTGAGACTGAGTATGCCAGTCGCTGTGCTCGGCGTCGAGTTTCCCCAACAAAGCTCGAGCCGTCGCGAGACTCGACTCCGTCGCCTCGGTGCGCAATTGCAGCTCCGCGGCGCCTCGCGAGTGAGCTGCGAGCTCCTCTTGCAACTGAGCCACCTTACTCTCCACGCTATTCAAGCCCGACTCGAGTTTGCCGATCTGCGCCTCCGCCGCTGCTAGTCGGCTTTTGGAATAGTGGAATAACAATAATTCAGATTAAAGGAGTCGGAATGTATTATGCGCAACACGTATCTCGAGACTCACTCGGCGAGGACGCGTTGCTCGCGTTCCAGAGGTGCGACCTGCTGCAGGATCTGTCCGTACTGCAAGTTGGCCAGGACCCAAGCAGCCAGAGGTGCCGCGGCTACGGAAGCTCTCTTGGCCGTCCTCTCCTCGAAGCTCTCCGGTCTCTCCTTGACCAGCTTGGATACAGCCTCGAGACTGGCAGCCGTACTCCTCCTGGCGTCCCAGTTGCGAATCTCCTCCTTGACACCGCGCTTCGCCAGGAAGGTCTTCATGCTGTTCCAGGAGGTGTCTCTGATACCCATCAATCTCAGCACGCCTTCCAGCACATCCCGCACCGGAGCCGGAGGAGCCCGAAGAGACCTAACTTCCGAAAGCGCGTCGGAGCTTATTCCCGCCACGGCTTGGGAGGCTTGCTCGACGAGAGGCTCGACCTTGCCGAGTTCGCCCTCGATGTCGGCCTGAAATTTATATGCATATTATACTCTCGCTGCGCTACACTTAATTACGGATTCTAATTAATGCGCGCGGCGGCGGTATGTGTATTATGTAATATACCTTCCTGCGCGCCAGCTCGACACTCTCGCGCTCGGTCTCGGTTTTCAAAGCCGCCATCTCGCCCCTTTGTCCCGTGGCTCCCCGCATGGTCGCGGTTATCTGCTCCAGCGCTGCGTTCGCCCGGCCTCTCTCCACCTGCTCTCAACAAAGCCCACATACTATGTAATACCTGTGTGTATCCGTTTAAACGGTTTAAAAAGCGTCACCGCACGCGATTATTAACCTCAAGCTCTCTGCGTTGCTTGGTAACGTCCTCCTCGAGTTTGGCCACCCTGTCGCCGGCCTCTTTCAGCCGCTCGATGCCTGCGTTGAGGTTCTTCAGTTTCGACAGGATCTCCTCGAGCCACTGCTCCCTCAGCTCTTTCCACTTGTGGAGGAGGGCCAGGAAGCGAGCCGGTGCTTGCTGGGACGAGGAGGCTTTCAGCTGCGCGTAGACCACCTCTTTCACGCCGGAAAACTCCTCGTCGACGTCGGTGGACGGGTCGCGGTAGAGGCTCGCCAACTCGGTCAGTGGTCCCTCCATCAGCCACCACTCGCTGCCCAGACTCTGGCCCGTGGTCTGCACGCAGTGTCGCAGAAGATTCGAGCGAGATAGCCAGGGCTCCTTTAGATCGTTCACGTCCACTATCAGGGCGACTTTCAGGTGCTTTCGCAAACCTATCAATTATTCTTTTCATCACTAAATCTGTCAAAGGATCTATTCAGTTTTTAACGCGGTCGATCGAATACTCACGATGGTACAGGTACTGCTCCAAGTTGCCCGAGAATTCTTCTCTGGTCGCCAAGTCGGCGAGAGGCGCCACCAGACCGTCGAGTTCTTCGGTTGTGTAGAGGCCTGGTAGTTCACCGTTGGAAATTATCGCGCTGGCTAGAATGGCAAAACCTTCCTCGCGCAGATGATGCTCCTCGACGAGTAAAATCGTCGGCTCGCCATCGATACCTGCTGCCTGTACTGCTGCTTTTACAGCCGACTTTCCTTTACCTGTGGACAATCAATTTTGCTGATGTTCAATTCATTCAATGAAGCGTCGCGATCGCTGTGTGGAAAATTAAGTACCAGGTCCAGAATCGACGAGTCTCAGTGCCGAAATGACGGACACGATTTTCGTCGCCGACTTTCGTCCGGCGCCCGGTCGTCCTGTTAACAGAATGCCCCTTTGCTCGCAGCCGAGGCCCCAACTTATGCCAGCGGTGATTTCCAGTAAATAGGAAGAGATCGTCGTCGACATCGTGTCGCCTTCTCGAATGCATTTCGTCACCGCGTTTTCGAGCTCGCTCTTCCAGTGCGACTCGGAGAGCGGAGCCAAGCCAGCGTTCGATCTGCTCCACACGTAGACGTTGTCTCCAGTCGTAGGACCTGCTGAGCTGCGGGAGTATATGGTCGATTCCAGACGTCTCTGCTGCTTCAGCAACAACCTTGAATGACGAGAAAAGTTGTGAAATTGGAATTTTCATTTTTTTTTTTGTTCAGATTACAGGTACGCAAGTAAAAATGAATCACTTTGGTCTGAAAAGTCGACGAGACGCGTCGATCAGGTAACTTGTGATCTGCCCTTCGTTTTCGGGCTTGGGATAGTACTTCAACGAATCGATCCACATCATCAAGTCTCTCGGTGTCCACTTGACGCTTGTTTTGTCCGTAGTAATCTCGTTGAAAGCTTCGACAATCGTTGGCGACATTTTAGTGATCCATGCTTTGATCATGATTTCATCGCTCTTCAAAGATTCTCTGAGGTGCAGCTCTACTATCGAGTCCAACTCCTTCGCTTTCAGGCTTCTGATTGTTTTAAAAATTACTTTCGTTATCGAAATTTGAATTTAAAAAAAATCACAATTATAATATATTACTTACGGCATGTAATGCGACGCTAACAACGAATCCAGTCGCGGATGCAGTTTAGTCGAAGCATCCCCAGTAGTTACAATAGTCAGAGGAATTTTGGCGAATTCCAAGTCGTCCTCGTAAAATCCGCCTTCTTGAATCAACTGCCGAATCAGTTCCTGCAAACTCTTCGAGGCAAGGTGTAAGTCTTCCACTACGAGAATTAGTTTCGAGCCATTTTTCGGTTTGTAAGTTCTGCCGCCAGCCGATGAATCTAACTTGATACAAGAGCGTTTCAATCTTGTAATCAAGTCTTTTGATCCGTATAACGACGATGCTTTGACTATCATAAAAGATTCGTCCGATTCGTTTTTGACCAATGTTAGAATCGCCGACAACAAGGCATTTTTTCCACAACCGGTTGGCCCGCGGAATATAACCGCTTGTCCGGACATTATCCAAGGTGAACTTGCATTTATGCCTCTCTGCATCGATCCTAAATATAGTATATGTGTTATTACACTTGCCGTAACTTTATGACGTATGCACAATAGTATATAATAATGTTTCATGCAAACCTGAAAGATAAACAGACCCGTCCTCGGTTTGTATCGTTCTCGCGTCGATAGTGAACTGATCCAAGGCATCCTTTTGTTTGTTATACAAGACATCGTAAGGCGCTTTAGAATCAGGACAGTAGATGCCTGTAAGTTGGTAGATAGATCGAGCTAAATCTTCCCTAGAAGTGGCGTCTTCTACCTGTCCACACATCGCATTCAACAATGCATAAGTGCAGCCAGCTTGAGTATGAGCATTTCTGAAGTGTACAAGTGCAGAGTGCAGTAGACCCGAAGCCGATTTCTGTTCTTTCTTTATTTTCAAAACTTGCTCTATCAAAGAGCAAAGGTGAGACGTAACGATGTTCGATGCCACCGGTGGAAGATCTTTCATCAGTGGAGGTATTAGAAGAGTTGCAGGTGAAATGACTCCAAGATAGACAATGCCTAGTCGAGAAGCTGTCGCTGGACTCGCTCCGGACAATTTGTGAGATTCGAAAATAAACCTGGAATCGGTAATTTTCGTATATCAGTACTCAAGCTTGACCGCACATGGCTCCGATGGAATGAAACATTTTTAAACGTAAACGGGCTTACGTCGTTCGTTATTTATTTTATTTTGAACAACTTTCATACCTTGTTTCATATCCCAATTTAATTCCGACGCCGTTAGGCAGCGTCAGAATGCGATTGTCGTCCAAAGCAGAATTCAAAGCTTCCGCCCATTCTGGCTCTACGTCTCCATTGAGAATAATCCACAAGGGTTGATTACCGCAGTTGGAAATGGTGCTAGACAGCAAGCCCTCCTTGAATTCTCTGCAATATCAAAAATAATTTGAATATAATTTTAAAGATCGAAAAGAATATTTGCATAACATACCGCGTCTGAGAATCAACAGAACCCAACAGCTTTGATTTGGAAATTGCCCCAGGATATATACTGAATAATTTGACGGGTTCTCCTGTTCGTGACAAGGCTTCGGCTAAGGTTCTAATAATTAACGATTTCCCGCTTCCAGGAGGGCCCACAATAGCTGCTCCGCTCCTCGTTTGCAATTGATCGTGTAATTGAACACATCTGCTGATTAAACTCTCGTGCAGACCTTGCGTTTCGCACAGATCGGATAAAATCGATTGCAAGTTTTCCTTCTCCTTGATGACAACGTCGGACGACGAGTTGGCAGCCGGAAATATGTCGTTGAGTAATGTCAAAAACTTGGCCGTGTCTTTATCGATTAACTTGGGCATGGTAGAGCTCTGTATGGCGGCCAACATTCTGCAAGAGATAACATTCACTTTGAACACAAGGAACGGCTTTATGAGTGCGAAAATAAGAGTTGTATAGAAACCTCGTATTTTCGTTTATTTCGTCGGTCGACGCTGGAATAGCGCTGAGAACCGATCTAAGCGCTCTCAAACCCCAATCGTAGTGCGGCTGCTTCGAGAGTAATTTTTCAGCGGTATCGAACGTCTCGACCAATTGATCAGCCAACGTCGCGGCGTTGTTAAATCCAGCGCACTCGAGCAGGGATTTTACGATATTGGCTTTGTTGGGATGCGCCATTCCGATAGGTCTGAACAGTCTCGCGAGCGAATCCGGCAATTTTCGACGGCCGCCGTAATCGTCTCCAGCAGGATTCATCGTAATGAAAAGGCAACAATGCGGATCAACCGGTATTTCTAATCCACCCAAGTTCGCCTTGGAGGCTCCGTCTCGAACGGCCTCTTGTAGCGGCCTGATTAGCATAGCTACTGCGCTCATAGTACCTTCCTCCAGACGATTGAATTCGTCGAAACAACCCCAAGCTCCCGCTTGTGCTAACCCACTCAATATTCGCCGCATACTGCCGGAATCCATACCTGATAGAGAGGAGCAGTTCAGCGTTCATTTATTTAGAAGTATAGGCGGGCTTTCACTTCGACGTCATGATAAACAAACGAAAACTAACCTTCGTCGCAGTTGAACACGAGCACGCGGCGACCGAGGATACTTCCCAACGCTTTGACGCTCTCGGTCTTTCCGGTGCCAGCGGGACCAGTTGGACTACCTCCGAGTCCCAGTTTCATAGCCTGGGTCAGCGCTAGATAGCATTTTTCCGTCAACGGCGTCCTAACCAGGCCAACCGCGGCTCCTTGATATTCAAAGCGGTATGGAAATTCGGCTTTCGCGCAGCGTATAATAGCTCCGCCACCCTGGAAATCAATATTTGTCATTTCACCTCTGAATATTCATTTTGTAACCGTTACATCGTATCTATAAAAAAATTATTCACGCTTTTGTAAGTCCTGAGCTGACGACTCCAGTTCCACGTGAGCTTCTCTTTCTCCGCGATGACGTCCAGTAGATTTCGAACTATGTGAAGATGGTGCACCGTCTCGAGCAGGAGATTTTTCGCTTTCAGTGATTTTAGAGCGTCGTCCGGATCCTCCAAGCCCCTGTATCGCGTCCTCTGATTCTCCAGAAATTTTAGCAAATTTTTCAGACCCATAGTGTCGTCGTCAATGGCCATCTCACACTTTTCCGTGAAGCGTATCCTCTCGCACAATAGGAGTATTTGCGTTGGGTAAGCAGATATATCTGGTGTTTGCTCCAGTAAACACGTATTCAAACTCTGCTGCAGAGCGTTTCGTATGCCCTCTTCCAACGTCAGCAGCCATCTCGGAAAGCTCTCCGAGAGGCTTACCCTCTCGGAGAGCTTTAGTTTCTCTCCTTCCGGAGATACGACACTCGTTATGTAGCCGTTCTCCTTTTCTATCGAACCGACGCCTTGGTACAGTTTTGACAAGTGCACGTCCAGACCTTTGCCTTTGCCGGATACCAATTCGAGGAGGTCTTCGTCGCTCAAGAAGTACAGTCTCGGATAGGCAGATCTTTTTTCCTGCAACACGACAGCGTCTCGTAATAAGCATGCTATTATTTTAATAAAAAGGCCAGTTTACCTCCAAAAAGTCATCCAAGCTTCTCTGGCACCTGTCCATCAGGTCCTTGAGATTGGCAAGAGCGTGGAACGGTAGATTCTTCAAAGACGGAATTTTCGGATCCCTCGCAATTTCGCCCATAAAGTACCTGCGAATTTTCGATACTTGAAACGAGAACGTTATTATCCAGCCTCAATATGTCTACCGATATGTTACCTGAACTCCTTATCGGCTCGAGCCCATCTGCCAGAGTCGCTTGGCGCAGCGCCGCTGCCGTAGACAGGGTCTAGGTAGATCCATTTTCTTTGAATTACGCTCAATACTTTGATGCGCTCCTCTAGCTCGTACAAAGAAGCCTCGCAGCGCGCGGCCCTCGAAGCGAATCTCTCGTACCCCGCCGCACCCTTTGCCCCTTCCAGGATCAGCCTCAGTTCCCCTTTAACCGATATATATATGTGTTCGAGCTTTACATTCATGTTGATTGCGAATCAAACTAAGAATGTGTATATACCAGCTCTCGCCAAGAGTGTACTGTAGTCGCCGATGATGTAGACCCCCTCGTTTTTGCTGTCCCTGGACTCTTGAAGAGGAAGCGACGTGTAGCTCTCCCAAGCCTCCAGCTCCGTGATAGCTTGCCTGATACCACTCTCAGCCGCGGCTCGTCTCGTCACATCCTATGTACGTAGAAGCAGTAAAAGAATATAAAGGCGCAACGGACAACGCGATTATACAATTATAGCCGGGTAAGCAAACCTTGATTCGCTCGGCGTTGGCTTTGATGATCGGCGCCTTCTGCAACAGATGTCCCAAGGTAATCTCGTTCATGCGCTTGATCCTGGTAAGCTCGATAATCTCTTTGAGCTCGCTCCAGTGCTCCTCCGCAAGCTCGTCGCCCCTGAGCAGCTGCGCGCAATCGACAGCCTCCCTGAGCTCGACTACCTTCCGGCCTATAAAGGAGTTCGCCTGGAGCTTGGCCGTCTCTTCCTGCAACGACGGCTGATCCTCCATCTGGCTCCTGGACTGAAGCTGGATCCGGCTCTCCCAGGAGTCCAGCCAATCGTGAAGCTTGTGCAGTCGACGCCTGGCGACCGACCACTCCTCCTCCTCGTGTCTCTGGAGCTCCTCGATGAACTCGTTCTGAAACTTGCAGTTGAGCTCCTCGGCCTCGAGCTCAGCCTCGATCTGGGCGATCATGCGCTCGTCGCTCTCGAAGATCTCCTCGACCGGCAGGTTCAGGCGCTTGCAGTCGCTGACGAGGGTGTCGCGTTGCTCGCTCAGGTTCGTCCACTTCTCGCGCATCAGCTCGATCCAGTCTTTGCTCATGACCTCGGCTCTGGAGCTCCACTTTGCGTTCCAGCGCTCCTGTTCGTCGTGAACCGCGAGCACCTGATGACGCAGGTTCAGTTTGGCTTCCTCCAGCTGGTGAAGCATCACGCCGTGGTAATTGTCCAGGCGCTCTTTCAGGCTGTCCCAGGCCGTGTGCGCGTTGCTCAGACCATCGAGTTTTTCTCTGGTCCAGGCAGCCAGGATCCGACCCAGTCCGGAGACGTCTTCCAACTCCTTGGCGATCTCGTCCGACTGCGTTTGAATGTGCGAGTAAGCCTCGTAAGCTTCTCCGATCTCCTCGATAGTCCGGGCCCGGTGAGATAATTTTTTCGACGCGGAGAACAGGAAGTCGACTATAGAAACCAGTCGAGAGGACGCCTCCGCTCGCAGGTCCAATGCCAATCGCTCCCAGTACCTGTTTGCGTTCGCATCGATCAATATGTATCCATTTCCTAATCTTTAACTACGTTATACTAATATACGCGCGCTTTACCTGCGAGACAGAGATTCCAAGTCATTTCTGATAGTTCCGGTATCGACGACTATGCACGATATCTTGACTTCGTTCGCTCGTAATTTGCCGACCTAAAGTCGTTCGACAATCGATCAATCATCCATAAAACAAACAAAAACGATCCAAAACCAAATTTACCTCTTGCGCCCACTGCTTGGCGTCTTTAAAAGCCTTCTCCCAGTCCTGCGGCTCCTTTCCCTTCAATCTGAAACCATGAAGAAAATCTGAAAATTTTGAACCTTGACGAAAAAAATAAGGTCATCAGCCACAGTGCAAAGCTCTCTTGTACACGTGTATCGTAGTACACAGCACAGCGTCAATAACGACAGTAGCATTATACACGTCGCTTATATGCGGCACTTACGCTTCGCCAATATCGATTTTCGCGGGCGCAACAAGAGGCAGCCACTTGACGCGCAGGCTTTCGAGCGCGTTAAGCAAAATTTCCGCCTCCTTGTATACGGCACCGAACAAATAGGCGCTTCGGGGTATGAGTGTCTGGAAGTGGCCGTCAACCTGATCGCCGACTCCGCGGAAATTCATCGGAATAGCGAGGAAACGGCGGATCCCCGAGTAGAGCTTCATGCGGATGTCCTCGGGCGACGGCCGCCACTGCAGCGACTCGTCGCGGAAGGTCAGCTCGACCCGGATTTCGGGCAGCTTCTTCAGTAGCTGAGGTAGCGCGGCTCTTTAAAAGAAAATATCCTCGTCGTTTATACGTGGCTGCTCTATTTTTTCGCAACTCGAGGGATTGACTGCGGGCATTAATACCTGTAGGCGATCCCGAGAGCTTTCAGCAGCTGGCGATCCCAGTGAAGCTTCCAGGCCTTGGTATTTCCGTAATCAGCCTCGACCGAGCTGACGATGTCTCGCATGCTTCTCAGCGTGTCTTTCCAGGTGTTCTGATTAGCCACCAGATTGATGGCGTCTCCCTTCAGTAGACTGCAGACCAGATCCCGCAGAGCTGCGTGTTTCGACGCAAGCTCGGAATTCTGCCTCGCGAACTTCTTCACCTGACGATAATAACAAGCCCGACGAAAATTAGATTGCACGCACGCAACCGCACGTGTATACAAGATCACGCTCGACTGATCCGCACTTACCAGCTCCCTCAGCCTGTTGGTAAAAACGTCGACGGCTCTCGGATCGGACCAAGCCACTCCGGACTGCTCCCTGACAGCAGCGGCCAGCTCGAGAGCCGTCGCCAGCATGAGAGGCCTCTGAGAGGGTATCATGCGATCGCCGATGGTGTTGTGGAAGTTGGCTATCTGCTCGAGAGCCCGAGCTCGGCCAGTGAGCGCCGAGGCGCGTTCCACCAGGTCCTTGACCTCGCGGGGCAGCTCGACGCCCTGGCCGGCTAGACCGCGAGCTTCGCGGATCAGCGTCGTCAGCCGAGGGTCGAAGTTCACTCGCATCATCTTCGTGCTGGTTATCTCCACTACCGAGCTGTCCTTGCCGAGACTCAGGTCGTTGTTTAGCACCGATTCCCGAGTCTCGTTCACCTAGTTTTATATTTACACGCTGTATTTTCTTTCAATACTTACTCTCGTTATGTGGAACGCGAGATCGTAAAACCCGTTTCCGGTTGTTGTAACAACGCTCTTAGTCACGCGGCGGCGGTATATAATTACCCAGGTCTCGGTGAGCTCCTGTCGCAGTTTCTCAGCCTCGTTAACGGCGTTAGCAAGTTTCGTCGAAATGTCCTCGAAGCCCGGCAAGTCGTCGAGTAGCTGTTTGCCCAACTTCTGCAAGCTCTCGAGCCTCAGTTCCGACACCCTGGCGGCCTGTACGTTCTGCAGGATCTCCGGGGTGTCCAGTAGCTCGCTGGTGTCGGGTCCGTTCTGGCAGGAATCTTGAATTGAAAAACGCACGGCTTTTAGCGAGTCTCGAATTAAAAAACGCCCAGCAGCTATATTAGATACTCACCGATAAGATCGGAGTAGGCTGACAAGAGCGACTGGCGCTCGGCTCGCAGCATAGTCTTGATGGTATCCCTCTTCATGAGTTCGCTGTATCGACGAAATTCCGTCTCCAAAGCGAGCGGAGTCTTGGCTCCGGTGATCTGGGCCTTGAGCTTCGCGGCTACGCGTTCTTCCGCCGGGGCCAGGCTACTCTGCAGCTTGTCCCGCAATCGATTCCACTCGACTTCGTTGTCCTCGTCCAGCAGCTCTGCGATATACGAGAGTGCTTTAGTTTTTCTTGACCTACGCGATTTTTTGTTGATGTACCCGCGGAGAGAAAAGATTCGCCACTACTCTATATTATTATACCTATGTAGATAAGTAGCGGAACGAAGCAGGCTTGGATTGGCCTACTTTCCCCGTCGCTTAAATTACTTTCGAGCTACTGCCTAATACTACTTTACTGCGGGGATTACATTTGACACAAATAATATGTTATGGATAGTGTTGAAGAAGTAGTACTGAGTACTGCCGCAATTAAGAAAAAATAGTCGCTTTCAGTTGCTGCAAGAGTAGAATATATCGTATAGTTTGTACCTTCCACGTTGTCGAAGCTCTTAAAGAGGGCGTCTGTGCCAAGGTTCGCGCGTTCGTTTGAGGTGAGCAGCCTCGTTAGCTGGCGATTCTGCGCTCGGATTTCCGATATTTCTCTGGAATGTTCACGATTGAAAGGTGATAGCTTAATTGCTTTTTTTTAACGCAGTGTCTAAGTGCGGTGATGGTATACCTCAGTCGAGTTTCGAATTTCGTGCATTTTTCGGGTTTGTAGGGTTTGCCTCTCCAAGGGTGAAGAGAATGATGAGGCCAGAACAGCCTCGTTAGACGCACGGACATCTCGACCCATTTTTCGCATATCGTTGCTCCGAGGTTTATTGCTTCGTCCTTTGCTCGGTTGTCGGACTCGATCTGACGGATGCAATCAGAGTATCATTGGCTCTGTGTTTCTTTCTTTTTTTTTGTGATAAATGAGTAACTGTGGAAAAAACTCACTTTGCCTATGAATGCTTTTATTAGCAAAGTAATCTCGCTTCCGATTATCTCGAGCAAAGACTGCATACGCTCCTCCGAGTACACCGGCCCCTTCAGCTTCCACAGATCGTCCAAGTTTCCGGACATCGAATCGAGTATCTCCTCGATCATCAGCATACCCTCCCTGCATATATCGATCGTGAAATAATTGATTGAAAAACAGCTCTGAAATTGAAAAGAAATGACGAGTCACCAACCTCGCGACCGCAGCGCTTTCCATCTCGCGCCTGATGTTCTTCAGGTAAACAACGGCTCGTTCGCGCAGCTTCTTCTCTTCCGAACTCCTGGCCGAGGTGGACCTGTCGCGCATGTAAGCCTCCTCCTCGACGAGACTCGAGGTGGCCTTGGGTCCCAATAACTCATTCTCGAGCTTTTTCAGCAGAAGCGAGTCGAAGCCGGCGTCGTGCAGTGCCGGTGTCCAGACTTGTCGAAGAGCCTCGGCGAGTGACGTCGTACTGCTGTGTTTGCTGATCGAGGTGACCTGGACGACATCGTGGAAGTTTTGCTCGGTGACTGTTGTATCGGAGATCTGGTAAAACATTTCATTAGATTTATGGGGAGAACAATTATTCGTTGAACACTTAATTTCGATAGTGTTCCAGTAGATTCCGATTTTTTAACGGACTTCCCCAGTCCGTCTGTTTATTTTCCTTCTCTTTATTATCACCTCGTGCTGCGCACGCTCTTTCAATCGTAAACGTAACACTGTACAGATAACTACTACACGCTAAAGAAGTAATCGACTGATGATGTGTCATATGCATCGCTTCCACAACTGCACACACAAACACACAAGTTCAAAAATACAGAAGCGTAATACTATACTCACTTTGAAAAATACCAAAGTATTTTCACCGAGTGACAGTTCATTTGTCAATTTGACACGCGGCTGTGAATATCCTGTAGAGGAGAGCGGAACGGCGCAAAGCGTCCGACACTTGGCCTGATCCAGAAACTTTTCCAGCAAAAACTCCTCGTCCCTCTCGAGCTCATCCTGCGGTGCTGCAGTAACTCCGAAAAAGTTATGAGCCGTGGCGATGATGAAAGTTCGTCGTCTGTCAGCCGCGACCATGTTTGCCGGAGTCTCAGCTGAATCTCGTACACCGGTAGAACATGGCGTTCTATTTTATCGATATAATTTTGTCGAAAAAGGAAAGCGACAAATCGGTACGACGCAAGTATACCTACCAGCACACGAAAGTCGAGCGACAATGTGCAGGTGCGAGCGAAGCTCTAGTGTTTCGCGTATCCATGGCGACGCTCGAGTAGCCAACAACAAAACGCTGACCGGCTCTATGCAGCATTATGAGGGGAGTTGCGTATATAGATAGAGCGTTGAATATTCTCTACCACTACTGCACACACACTGAACTGTATTGTTTTGGACGTGGTGTGCAGAGACCGGATTTTCCGGCGGGACCTTGCTGACCATCAAGATTTGCGCTGGAGGGGATCGATCGGTTTCGATTTTTTAAGAAACGTCAGGAGGTCATTCTGGTATCACGGAAAAGAGATCCTCCACCGCTGCACTACGTATACTTCGCTCTCAGCGCATAGAAGAAAACTCCTTTTTAGAAATGATCAAACATACTCGGATATTTAACGATATTTCGAATTTCCATAATCGGCGCAACGCTATCCGGTTACAAAACAGACGTTTCACAGGTGATTCCTTCGTTCGTTCGCTCGCAAGTTTATTGAGCTAAGGCGACAATATATAATGCCCGAATGATATAGGTATCTCCCGACGATGGCCATGAATGAAAAATTAAAGAATAATTTGCATCGCGTCGAAAGGTGCGTGAGCGCATTCCTCTCGCCGTGTGACTAGCCGGACAACAATGCATAATGAGTAAAAGAATCTCGCGTGGACATGCGGCGTTTGTAATTGTAATTGTTGCGGCGAGCGCGAGAGTGACGCTTCGTTTAGCGGCTTGAGAGATGTCTTTCATGTCGAGAGCTAATAAGTATAAGTACAGTCGTACATCAGTGCTTCTGCGAGGCTTATATGTAGCTTTAATTTTCACTTGATTAGGGTTACATCGGAGTTTATCGTGACGTCGATGCAGTACATTTAATTACGAGAGTATCGTAAGAGTGATTTGACGAGGAAAATTCGCAGAGAACCGTACTTACAACGCGAGAGACCATCGGTATACTATGTATACGCCTTTTTCCTCAAAGAAAATCTTTGTCCATTATGTGTATACGAGAACCACTGAGCGCCTTGAACCATATATTCTGCGGAATCGAGAAATCAAAATTCATTCCGCGCTCGCCTAAAAATAGCCTCCAGCACAATTTGCCCAATAAAAAATGCATATTTCGCAGCAAACGCCACGCCTCGCTCTAATAAAGCCTGCCATCTCTCTCGCATCAGTCATCAGTCGAGAGGAATTCCAAATTAACGAACTACGACGCTGCAGCAAGAGTGCATCAAGAGGAAACGGCTCTCTCTCACTCTCCAGCTCCACATCGGATATAGAAATCCGCTTCTCTCGCGTATATGCGAGAGAGAGAGAGAGATAGAGAAAAAGAAGAAGGAGGGGGAGAGAGAACGCACACAACCGATTATCTGAACCAAGGCCGCCTGCGTGCCGCAGCTTTACAACGATCGCTGCGGCAGCGGCGACGGCAGTCGGTTCGCGGATTCCTTCGGCGTAGCTCGCGTTGAAGACACCTGTGCATCGCTGCATATATGTACAGTTCAGAAGCATCGATGACATAAGTTCCATTGTTTCGAAGCAGCGGCGCAGTTGCCGATTTGTTTGTTGACACCTGCCTGAGATACAGGTTTGTTGCAAGGCTTTTTTTCTTTCGATTTTGAAGAAGCACAGATTACAGAGACGGAGTTTGTTATTGTTCGCGCTCGCGTTCGCGTTCGAATCGGGCGGGCTTTATTTTTAACGCCGACTCGAGAGACCGCTCTCGCTCGCGGCTGTGAATCGACGAAAGCCGATGTGTACAGCTGTCTCGTATGGGTTTACGTGCGAGTATGCTAATCCGTTTTTTTCTGCTTCCGCGTTGCAAAATGACGAGCTGCATTTAATTTTGTTTCCGATTGGAGGAGACTGTTTTTGCGCTCTAGTCGAATATGATTTAACAGTGTTATTCAAATTGACTTTTTGAGAAGGTTGCGCAGCAGTCGTGTTTTCAGCCTGCTTTTTCTACGACGCTCCCCGGATTTGCATACATACCATGATGAATCTATTTATATTATCGTCCATACATCGTGCATTCATCAGCGCGATACATCCTCAATCTCGACTAACCCAAAAGCGCCGCTGCTGTATAGACCGCATACAAACGCGTAATTACAAACGAGAGTCGACTAATTCAACATCAGCGGCATCGAGACACAGCAGGTAATCCCGCAACTAATGCACGCATTTAGCCGCATCAAGCAATCAATCAGCCGAAACCCGAAACGCACACGCGTCTGGCGTCGTCCAACACAACGAGGGGTTGCGAGATAAACAAACAGTATCACACGATGCGTGGCTGTTATCCCGATCCGGCGCCGAAAAAGGAGCAATAGAGCAGCGTATATATATTTGATCGGGGCGAAAGAACAATATTTGTCTTGCATCGCTCTCTCGATGTATTTTGAATCGCGTGCACGTGCATGCGCTCCTTGTTCGTTCGCATAACATATGTGTATATAACGTCGTACATACAGTGCACGCGCGTCTGCAGTCTTATAGAAAAAGGAATTTTAAGGCGCGCAATCGGTCGATGAATCACTGGCCGAGCATCTCTGCAGCAGCAGTCATTACGTAAAGAGATTCTCGCGCGCGATTCATCTCTTATTGCCGCGCGCCGTATGAAGATCTCTCTATGATGTGTGTATGATGCCATTGATGAACGAAGCGCTGGTTTTTGTACAGCAGGAGTTTTTGCGGCTATCAGCCGGTGATTTTGGACACTGACTTATCGCTCAAGAGAGAAGGAGATAAGAAACATGAAGCCCGAGCACGCGGACGATAAGGGACTGCCCAGTACGATGGCGCTCGTCACCAGTGTCGTGACCCATATTCTTCTACTGCTGCCGGTACTGTACATCGTGGGACTGGCTTTCGAGAGCTACCAGTTCTTCTCCTGGCATCCCATCTGCATGGCACTTGGCGTGAGTTACATTGCCGATTTTTCTTATACGCGTTTTTTATTTCAAGTTTGGCAAACTTTTTTGACTAATAATTTGAGATAAAACATTCTTATGGTATGACAATCTTTAATATAATTCCATTCGCGATTCCGCTTATCGGGATAGCGACGGGAAATCTGCAGGTATCGTATTATATCTGTAAGTGCAGACGGCTGCGGTATGCGATACGGTTGCGATAAGGAACGCGAAGAAATTATTTCGTAGACGAAACACTGCAGTCGTGTTCGAAGAACAATGATGCTTTTGCACTGATGAAGATTAAAACACAACAATTTCTGAAAAAGGACGTAAACTACGCAACAGTCTCGAGTCTGATTTATGCTACTTCCAATGAGAATAAATTCATACAACAGAATCAAATTAATCACTATCGATTTTACTTCAGTAGTATTCACAGTGCGTCGCTTTGCACACCGTTTGAATTTATGTACACGAATTGGAATTTCAATTGAAACGACCGAATGTTTTTTTTTCAATAGCAGCATCGCCACGCGACGTCAACAGAGTACTTACCTTTTTATTGAATTCGTGTATACTCGATACAGCGCGTTACATTTTTAGAGGAAAAAAAATAACGGGCAAAATTATTCGAAGCGATAACTAGAAACTCGTCCATGCGCATATGACATCAAGAACAATTGTTGGAAATTGCTTTTAAAGAGGTCGCCAACGAGGTCGCGCCTGCGTTAAAAATTACCGCTCGTTCCTTTTTAATAATTTTCCCACCTTGACTCAGCGGATTCAGCGGCTATAGCGCAGGCACGGTCTTAATTATTAGCTTTTTACAAGTGCCTCGACGTTTAGAACTTCTGAGTACACGCGTATCTGCTTTACGGCCGCAGCTCTCGGAATCGGCTCTGATTCAAGAGTTATAAAAAAAGGTTCAAAAATTTGCATGCTTTGTTTGCCGCTGCAGTGATTGAGTGCAGCGAGCTGTTTATACATTGCATATTGTTGGATGGAAAAATGTGTTGCAGGCTGGACTGCTGACCGCCGAAGCCGTGTACGCGATCAATGGCGAAGCCTACGTTACCAAGAAGGTCCGACGTTCCAGTCGCGTTACCCTCCACTGGATACTTCACGCGGTCGGCATCGGTCTGCTGATAATAGGCCTGGTCATCGTAATCGTCAACAAGAACGACAAGGGCAAGGAGCACTTTGTCAGCACCCACTCGCAGTTCGGCCTCGCCACCTTGGTCATCACCTGCGTCGTGGCCAGCTTCGGTATCCTCGCGAACAACAGCCAGTGGCTCTACCCGAAAGTCCGACCAGTACTCGTCAAGGTCCTCCACGCGTTTGCCGGCATCGCCGCGACGATTTTGCTCATAGCTACCGTCATCAACGGAACCTACAGCAAGTGGTGGACGAACATCGGCGCTTCGGAGACCGGCAGGGACCTCGTCTTCGCGTCGCTCTTCATCGCGGGCTTCCTGGTTCTCATCAAACCCGTCATCGGGGCCGTTGCCAGGAGTCGCGTCCTCGCGAAGCCACCTGCAGCCAATACTCAGCAGACTATCGACAGTCAGCACACGTGATGAGGTGCGGGCCTGGTTCGCGTTTCACGTCCCTCGTCGCGGCGATTTGCGTTGGACGGTGCGTACAGCGCGTGTAGGCAGCTCGCGACAAATTTCGCAGGACTGCAGAAACGGTCGCGAGAGATGAAGAGGAGATTGTTACATGGACGCGGAGCGTGGATGCACGCTCACGCTGCATCATCATATCCTCGATGTGTTTCCAAAGATACGTATTAAGCAACGGCAATTCTCTCATTCTAATCTTGTATTCTCTTTCTCTCTCTCTACGCTGATGCGTGCAACATCAAATGCTGCCGTTCAATATAATGACATATTATAGGCGTGGACGAGGCGCCGACGCACGCACCGAGCTGAGAAATTCTTGTCTTATTAGCAGTTTTACGAATCGATGAAGATGAGACCGTTTGTCCAGTTATTTCGGTCGGTTCTATTATTTTAATTTTGATAATACTTTTTCATAATAACTACGCACACACTTACGTCGATGCCAGTATATTAACTCTATGGACTAATAGCTTTCTCAACGGCTGTTGTGATATTTTTATTCGCGAAACAATGGTATACTCATATTATACGTATATTTTTAAACGTACTAAAGCAATAGTGCACGTTTGTTTATTATTGCAGTGTTTTAATATCTTTTTTTTATTATCGAAAATCGAAATCAAACCGTTTCCGTTTGTTACGCTGTTATATGTTTTACGTAATTTTCTAGTACAAGTCACACAAAGGTCAACGGCTCAACGCTATTGTTGAAAAGATTTTTCTATGCGTATAGATTATGCAAGAATACCATACATAACGTATTCAGAGCACGCACGTTGCAGGTTATGACCTCATTTGTAAGTACACCATATACAGAATTAGAACTGAATTCTTGTCAGTAATAGATACTGTACGTCTATACATACTTAACTATAGGTTAACTTTTTATTATTATTTTATATGTATGAGCAATTGTTATTTAATTCATCGATGTATTGCGTTTTTTAAATCAATTAACAAATATTTTTTATATTGAAAATTATATGTTATATACCTACACATAAGCTGAAAAGAATAAAAATGATATTAATTTTTCAAAGTCAAACTCATTTTATATCGTCAACCATATATCAACACTTTATTAATCTTACACGCATCATATACATATACACAGAATATTATGTATATATTTTCTTTCATAGTACAATATATTTGCATAATAGTACATTACAACTCTGTCTTAAATTTAATACATTTGCTTTGTGTAATACAGTCAGCCATTTTACAAGAATACTTTTCTTATCGCAACAAAACTCTGTTTTTGCCTTAACATTATGTAACAACGTGTATACATATATATATATTTATTTTTATACATATATAGATCTGCATCTATTTTTTATATGTAAAAGCGCGATGTGTACAATAAAATATCTGCTGAAACGGAAGATTCTGACGTTATTTTATCACTTGTATTATTGGTTTATTGACAACTCGAAAACACTCTTTTCGTATGTTTGAACAACGATAAACTGAATCAATACGGCGGTCGTGTAGTTTTAACTCTCGAAGCTCTGAATCAAACATTTACGTGAAACGGGAAATTTAAAAATTAAAATTATTGCGCAACCACTAGAATGTTCAATTAATCCACTTCGAATGATTGACACTTTTTTGTATACACCGCGTTGTTATACTTCCTAATAATTTATTTTCGGCATTGTGTCTACATTGCTACGTAAAAATATATCCCTTTCCACATAATATCAGAGTATAATCCCTCAATGACTCTACTGTCGTTGGTATATAAAGCAATCTCAATTATACTTTGAATACAGGGTGGGGGGATAAATTTTACGAAGACGTTACAATCTCAGTAATTTGTAACCTACTATATACGTATGTAACACTCCTATCAACTAGATCATCACTTTTCCTTTATTTTGTATTTCTTATACACGTGTTTTTTGTCAGAAAAATAATCCGAGTGCCTTCTTATTTCAGAATTGATATATATTCGTGACTTGATAAACGAACATTTTTTTCATTAGTGCGTTAGCTTTTTGAAAATTTTGAATTGTAACTTTTTGTTCCACTCACGCATTCGCACCGGCTCCTTATTTTTCGGCTCATTCACTCACACGCACGCAATACACGTGTACGAGACCTGAAAACGTGTTCTCTACATTATTTGGGGTGACGTTCTATCTCAAGGAAAGTAAAAATATACATAACTTTCACTCTATTTGCGATGAGATTCCACACCAAAGAATTTAGAGAGTATCTGTTTTTTCGTGTCTGTATATGATTATTATTGTGCTGCGAAAAGGTTATAGGATCAGGCATTTATCGTTGAACTTAACGTTACTTTCCGTAAACCCTTTACTCGTACAGTATTTTAGGACACATTACTTTGTACTGTCTGCTCTATATTTTGGTAGCTCATATAATAAGCTCAGAACACTTAGCCGCTCGCTTGCGTCAACCGAGTTCGTTTTATTTTCTTATTTACTTCTTTTTTTTGTCCTCTCGTTTTCTTGCTATTTTACTTAAGAAAATTTCCGCAAAAACCATCCCTCCTTCCATCTATCGATTCATGGGGTCGAATTTCGTCACAAAACTTGTTATCCGTGTCGTGGCTCTTTTCTCCTTATTCATCGTACGCATCTCGGTACGCATCCTTAAACGTTAACGTCTATTAATTAACAACAAATGGCGTACACATTAGTTTTGTTTTGTTTTTTTTTCAATTCATTTTACATGCGACGTCTGCTTGAAATGCCAAGTGTGTCTTTCGGGTGGACGCTACAAAATTTTTGTTATATATATCTCTTAATTTTTAACCACGTATAATTTGCATAAAGCACCGTATGAGTATCATAAGTTGTACTTTATACACTGCCTACTTCATCTTATTTTGATACTCATTTTTTTCTTTATCAGCTATACAGTAATTCAATATACCGTATTATATAAGTATCCGCGCAGGACATTTAATTCATTTTGATGCGCTAACTAGATCAGTCACTCGTCTTAAACATGTAGATTTTTTTCATCAAGAAAAATATCACTATATCTTTTGCGGAAAAATACCTTTAGCCCGAATTATTACATTAGCATGTATCTACATACATATACTTGTGCAACAAATAAATTTATTATATATATAATTTTTATATGCATATTTTCGCAACATGATAAATCTTCGTGTATATATTATTATAAGGTCTCTTTCACTCCAGCATTCTCTGGCTTATTTATTCACACTCACGCTTTCTTTCTCTCTTTGAACAATAACAAGAGGTACGACGTTTCTCACTGGTTTTAATATTTTACTTAAGGTGATATTCACCAAACGTATTTTATTGTTGCTTCTGATGAGCTCATCCACTTTTCAACGTCATCAGAAACGAGATTTTCTTCAATTCCGATTTGATTAATTTCTATATTTCAAAAACGAAAAGGAATCAAACGGGTTTAGTTTACTAATGTAACTTATTGCTTGTGTACGCTAAAAACGTCAATACAGACTATAATATTTCGTAATTGGCACTGGAAAATAAATGTTTTACACATAAGCTTAATATATTTCTCAATTCTATCCAAACGGAGTGAAGAGTTTTAATCTTTGGCATGCTACTTCGTCGAAAGTTTTCTTTTGATTATTTCAAAGTAAATCCTTTGTCTATAAAATCTATTTTGGCTGACGTGATGTTTTCCTGGAACAACCCTTTTTTAAAATTCACCTACTCTATAATGCATTAATACGAAAATATATATATATTGCGGATGGATACGAAAATCTTATGAAATGTTGAAATATTTAGTAGCGGTGAAAATAAATGGAAAACGTTGAAATTCGGTTGAGTGTTGCGTTATTTAGTTTTGAAATTTATCAGTCGTCATACATTTTATAAACTGAGTTATTTACACTCGTGCTGGAAAAATACATCTACCACTTTCTCTTGTCTATTATTGAGCAAAAATATTCTTTGTTTTCTTTATTAATTCTATTGTATTATTATTTGATACTGCAATTCTTTTCATGATAAAAACGCAAATCATGATTGCATCGATGTAGGTATTTATAAATATTGAACTCAAGTCTCGCGTCAATAGAATATATTTCATACTTGACCTTTTTCTCTAAAAAGAAGTTCTTACCGTGTCACAAGAACTGTGAAAATAGTTTCCAAATCATTTTAGGAACTTGTATCTATCATCTAAAGACTTTCAGATTTCTCTTAGTTAAATCGACAATCTAGTAAATTAAGGAAATTTTAATAACTACGTGTTGTAGAAAATGAAAGGCAGAGATCGACGGACGTTTGCTTTTGCATTCAAATTTACGAGTCTAAGTATATTAGTAGAGCAACAGGGTTAAAAAAGAAATCAATTTTAGCATGGTTTCAGAATGTCAAGATGGTTTACGTATTTTGCACGAGTATACAAATACTTTCCCACCTTGAACTATTTACTATTCATTTGGAGAATGCTTTTAAACGAATAGAGTAAGTAAAATAAAACAAATGAAACGATGATTTTACACCTTATACACACTGTATATAATAATACCATTATTTATATAGATAATAACAAATGTGAATAAACCTTGATGGTTCATACATTGCACTTTCGAACACATATCTAAACATTAGTTTATGTATATATGTTTACACGACGCTCTGTTTGAGTATTACTAACAGTACAACTTATAAACGACAGACTTAAAAAATAAAGGATCACGTTTTTAAAGATTTTTTTTTGTTATTGACTATTGACATTGAACAATCCAACTCTTTTTGATTTCTTTTTCTACAAATCTATGGTACTCGCGAATTCTGCTCATTCTCGCGAACTTGTAATTGCAATATTCTCCACAGCCCAATTTTTCAGATTTGTGCAAAATTATGAATAAAAGTATGCAGTTCAAGGTCAAGTTAACCAATTTTTTGTCAGCTTTTTAAATCAAAGTAGTGCCATTTTCATCTTTTCGAAGTAACTTATCGCTGAAATCTTCCAATCGATTGTTATCTCAAACTTAATATGAAAAAGCCCTAAATACATACAATTTTTTTTGTAGATTACTTTTCCGATAACCTTATCATATGTACGCATCTTCAATGAAGCAGTGAATTTTCATCTAAAATATCGATTTTTTATCTTAATGCATTTATTTACAAGTTTAAACCGGTTAAACGTTTCAAACAAGGTAACTTTCTTACAGTCTACAATCTTTTTCGTTATTTCTCTTCCTACTAATTAAAAAATAATATGCTTGTCAATAACTAACTTCAACAAGTAAAAACTAGTTGCAATACAGTAAAACTATTATCTGTCGAACAATCGATAATTGGAAAGTTTCCACAATTCATGTATAATACTTAAATCTCTGTATAAGTATATTTGCCAAACAATTCCTCATTTTTATACGTTTGCACTCGTCAAAGCAGGAAGCAACATCGTTAATTTTTTTGTTCTCTACTATTATATATATATATCATATAATATACACCCTATATACTTCCCTTATTTGATTAGATTTTAAAATATATATATCATCTCGCAAAACTTGACCAATTTTCGTGTATACACCATTAATAATCGCTTTTGAATTTAAAAATCAACAACGTTTACATAATTCCTCAATTGATTGTGAAAGACGTTTATATTTATAATATTTGGCTCAGCGCGCGCCTTTTCCCCCCTCGAGCCGCATCATTTGAGTATACCGTTTTCAACGCGTTCCGAGCTGCGCACGTGCACCTGAACGAAGGAAAAGCAAGTTCAACAATTATTTTCAACACACCGAATCGATGTTAATTTCCAAAGTTGAGAGAGAGAGAGACCGCGTCACGCCGGAATTTGGACAAGCCGAAAGTAAATTCCTAAACAATCTGACCTACATCCGCGCGCACTCGGAGCGGCGTCGAAAAATCGATAGCGCCCTAGCGCGCAAAAAAAGCATCGGCCGACATCGAAGGGTCCGGTGTACCTATATAGTACACAGCTTGCCGTTGTTAAATCCGCATCGGTTTAAAATCCAAAAGTGGAGAACGCGCGATCGCTGGATGGAGGATAGTAGTAGTCGTCGGCGGCGTCTTGTCAGACCTGCTGCGAGGTGATGAGATCGGTTTTGCTCGAGTTCTTGAGTATCGAGGGCCCGGGCAGCTTTTGGGAGGAGCCGCTACCGGGGATACCTGCTCCGCCGGTCGCACCCTGCACCGTCATTGGCTGCCCATTCACCAGGACTATCGTGTCGCGTACCGAGTCGTAGCCGCACTGGGGTCCTGCGGATATCGTTTTGACTTCGCAAATTTTTTTTTATTATTCTAGTACACTGACAAGGCCACAGTTATATGTTCATGTTTATATTACAATTAATCTCTTCCATAGTACAATCGAATTCATTTAAGCGACGAGAACTGAGATCAATTGAATCATAAATTAAGTATTTATACGTTTGTTGCATTAGGGTTCTTGAAAGTTAACTTTACTTCTAATGTCAAAGAATAAGTACTAATATGATATCTATCTACATAATAAAGTCCGACTATTATGCGCTATTTCCAAGGATTATTCTCAGAGTTCAATTCTAGCTTCTATCACAATATAGTTCGCACGGTATGGAAGAGACTAGGATGGCAGTAATGAAAACTAGAAACAAAGGTACACAGTGCGCGCAATCAGCATCTACAGTCCATTTCTACATACACCAACTACAGTGCAACGAAGCGTGCAGACGATGCTCCATTTCAATAAGAGCGAGAGCACGAGAGAGGGAAGGAAAAAAGCAGGGCGTAAAATTAAAGCTTTATACTCGCAAAGAAAAGAAGTCGCGAAGAAAAAGAAAACTCTCGGAACACACAAAGTGAATTCAAACGAGTGGGAGTAGAGAGAGAGAGAGCGAGGGGGGGGGGCGAGAAACCGCAAAGCTACAAATCTCTACATATGCAATTCCTCTCGCTCCCTATCTCTTTCCCTCCCTCCAAATCGCTATATAATCTATCCCGCAAACTTTGCGATCCCCCTCCCGCCACTGCGCGTATACAAGCACTGACAGCCGCAGCAACTTTTCTTATCCCCCAGCAAAGCGCTAGTGTGTGTGTGAGCGTGTAACGCCACCCCAGCCCGGACTAATCCCGTCGCAAGTTTGACGCCCCTCGTCCCCCGAACAGGCGCTCATGCGGAGACGAAAGACCACGCGCGGAATATACGGAAGAGGCTGTGTGCACTACAGCGGAAGGGCGTAGGCTTGGGAAATGAGGACGAGAAAAATAAAAGAGAGAGGGAGAGTTACCAGGCGAGGGCGTGTGCGGCAGAGTCCTGGACGGCGTGAGGGGATTGCGAGACGCTGGTCCCCAATCGGAGCTCGGCTGCAGGAGTTTTCGAGCCCTGCTCCAGACGCTGTCGTTGCCGGAGCCGCGCAGCTCGTCGTTCTCCTCCTCGTCCTCGTATTCGGAGCGCGGGCGCTTGCTTACCCTCAGCTGGACCTGCAATGTCGGATTAGGCGTGTGCGCTCTACTGGAGTCACAAGTCGCAAGCGTCATACTCACAACTGCCAGACCGACGATGACGAGCACGGGCACGAGACCAACGACCCATCCCACGGCGTCGGCCCACCTCGGATAGACGTAGGTGCCGTACTTGAGCGGCTCGTACTCGACCCAGTTGAAGAACAGGATGAAGAAGAGCGCCGCCGGCGTCACGACCTTCCACATCCACGTCCAGAAGAACCTCCAGCAGCGACTGCGCACGCCGATCATCTGCTGCACGTCGTCGAGGAAGCGGTCGGCGCCGTACACCCACGCCACGAGGATGCACTCGCTTATGGCGATCAGCAGGACCGACCAGTTGGCAGCGTACTTGTCCATCAGCTGTAGCCAGTACATGCCGGCCTGGATGGAAAAATTTGTGTACCGATGTAGCTGTGGTTTATTAAGCGAGAGACGAAATCACTCACGTTGGTGGTGAAGATGAGTCCGCCGCCGTAGCCGAAGACGGCGCAGGCGAGCACGACCCAGAACTTGTAGTGTCTCAGCGCGGGAATGCCGTCGAGAATGGCGGTGGTGACGGTTTCCATCAGCGCGAATTGAGAGTCCAGTCCGAGGGTCAGCAGCATCACGAAGAACAGCAGAGACCAGACTGGCGCCACCGGCAGCCTCGAGACGACCTGAGAGCAACGTTACGAAATTAAGCATCGCGACATTGCACCGAGCTGTCGCTTGCGCGTACCTCCGGATAAACGATGAAGGCCAGTCCGGCGCCCTGGTCGACGACCGAGGCCACTTCCACGTCGAGCTCGTGCGCCAGGAAGCCGATCACCGAGAAGATTACCAGTCCGGCGAAGAAGCTCGTGCCGATGTTGCTCACGGCCACGATGAGCGAGTCCTTGTAGCAGTTGTTGGTGAACTTGTTGTACGAGCTGAGGGTGATGAGGCCGCCCCAGGCAGGACTGAGCGCGAAGAAGATCTGCACCGCTGCGTCGCCCCAGACCTTGGCGGAGGCCAGTCGCTTCCAGTCCGGCGTCAGGTAGAACAGGATCCCCTCGTCCGCGCCCGGCAGCATTATGCCCCGGACGAACAGCGCGATCTGTCGTTGACGTTAGAGCAGGCGTAATTAGAGACGTGTTACAAAGGTCCGGATGAATTCGAGGAGAGAATCTCACCAGAACCACGTAGGGAAAGAGCGCGGTGAAGTAGACGACCTTTCCCGAACTCTGGACACCCTTGCTCAGACAGAGGAAAACTATTACCCAGGCCAGAAAGAGGCAGCCTGCCATCTTCGGGCTGATCGTGCCGGTGTCCTCGATTCCGTGGCTCAGTCGCAGCACGTGATTGCTGATCGAAAACAAGTTTACACCATTACATTGAGTATACGCATCCAACGTAACTGACGATGAGAAACTCACTTGAAATACTCCTCGGCCGGAGGCTTCCGTATGACGGACGTGAGATTTTCCGCAGAGAAATTGATTGCTGCTAATTGGCTAGAGTTCAGACATTCCCTCTTAAAGTACGTCATGTTCTGATTGGTGCAGACCAGAGCGGCTTCCGGCATGAAGCACTCTTTCGTGCTCCACTCCTCCTCGCACTTGCTCCAAGGCAGTTCGCCTCCACCTGCGCTCGTCGACAATGACAATACAATGAATTATACCTATGTACTTCAATGTCCAACCGTATTCTCACCTGTGACCGAGGCGACCATGTAGAAGAGCGTCCACGCGATGATGAGATTGTAGTAGAGCATGACGACGGAGCTGACCATGACCATGCCGTAGCCGAGGCCCCGTAGCAGTGGACAGAATCTCTTGTAAGCTGCCACCGGCCCCAGACTGGCGTACTGGCCTGCGAACCGATAAGCGACGTTATCGACCGCTCCGTCGGCCCGTTATTGCACACCATTCGACACTTACCGAGCGACAATTCCATGAACATTAAAGGCAGCCCGGCAATGATGAGCATGACGGTAAAGGGAATGAGAAAGGCACCACCACCGTTCGAGTAGCAGAGGTAAGGGAACCTCCAGACGTTGCCGAGACCGACGCTGTAGCCGAGGAGCGAGAGCAGAAAGTCGAATTTCCCGGTCCAGGTGCCGCGCTCCGGGTGCTCGTCCTCGCCGCCCTGCAGCGGCGCCTGACTGTTGGCCACCGAGTACTTGTCCTCGTTCTGTGTGCGCAAACAGACGTAAACTTGTATCGTGCATCTGGGTTCAGCTCGAAAGACCCTCCACGACGCCCACCCTCCCGGGACCTCGAGTCTCCGATGTCAAGTTCAAGTGTGCAGGCTCACGAGGCTTGTACTGACGCAGTTTCCATCGAGCTCGTTAATGCACCGCTTTTATCGAAATTCACCCAATGCTTATAACGCGCGTGGGTGGCACGTGCCAATTTCCACGAGTGTAACGACGGGGGAAAATAAAGCCACATCTCGATAGTACCGCGCGAGAGCGGATGCCAGGTGTTATAATCTATCCGATCGATGCGAGAGATAGAGAGAGAGAGCGCGCTCGAGGGAAGAGAAAAAAACTTGGCTCTGGAAGCGCGCGCTCTCTCGGTCAAGTTCACGATCGCGCTGCAGAGAGTATGTGCGCGCCGTTAAAGCAGATGATGCGGCCGAGTCGAGCCGTGTCGGAATTGAAAAAACGAGAGCTGATTTTCATAATGTCCCGGCATATTAATGGCCGCGACGCGCGCGCGAGAGGAGCCAGATTTGCATATGGATCCGATAGTTATACATGAATCAGAGAGAGAGAGAGAGGGACGACGGTGGCGCAGAGCTAGTAGCGTAGTATAGCAGCATCATCGTGTCCCGAAAAAATCGATCCCCGCCTCCCTCGCGCGTCTAAGATCGAGCGCGCGCGCACTCTGAAAACATCACGGAAACAGAATCGGAGAAAAAACTCACATCCCAGCAGTCGAGGTAAGGGCGTATTCTCGGCGACGAGTCCTCCATCCTGAGGCAGTCTCTGATCTATGCTCTACTGGCACTCGAGGTGCGACTGTCGGCTCTCTGTCAAAAAAATAAAAACAAAGTCGCTCTCCGTTTTCAATCCTCTCTTTTCCTCTTCATGCTGCCGCCCGTGTGCGCAAACTACAGCTCCGTGCCGACGATAGACCTGCTAGTGGGATGGCATCAGTGACCGTCGAGAGAACGATAACACCAGGTACGGTCTCCGTACTCGCCGCACATGCCGCGCGACGTCCGTCTCGCACTGCTTATTCGTGTGTTACGCGAAGATGGATACTACGAGACTGGAGCAGCAGCTCCGGCGAGCTGATCTTGCTGATGCTGCTTCTGCTGCTCGTTCGAAGGCACTTCCATCGGGGCGACCTTGAACGGGCGAGCGGGCGGGCGCGCGCGCGCGAGAGAGAGTGGGACTAGAGCTGCGCAGTTTCGAGGTCAAGGCTCTGTCTCGCTGAGGCTCTCCTCCAGGGAGAGGCTCTCGACGATGCGACCCGGCGCGAGTTCCGAACCACGAGATCGAGGAGCCCGATGGTACTACAACTGAGTAAATAGCGGCAAGTAGTCGAGATCCGCGCCCGGCCAGACACTCACACACACGCAGGAGGAGCAGACACGCGCGGCCAGCCAGCTGGCGCTCTCTCCGCCGACTACTACTACTTACAGACTGAGCGAGATACAGCAGCAGCCCCTCTCTCGATCGATATTCCTGCTCCTGCGAAACCTTGCACCCTTTCATGCGCGCGCGCGCGCTCCCCACCAGTTTTCCTCTCGTTTCAGTGTATGTGTCAGCCGGGCGAGTCGACCGGAGAGATTTATGCCTCATTCAGCTAACGACGCATCTTTTATTTCCTCTCGCTGCTGCTTATACGTAACGAGAGGGACGCCTACGATATAAACATCCGGGCGACTTTTTTCACGCGCTGAGAAGCCGAGATGGGGGAGCTTCTCCTTCCTTTTGTCGAGAGTTTCTCGATGTGTGCTCTATAGTATATATGTTTGTCTGCACTTTCGCTCTTTCTTGGCAGCTACCGCGATATTGCCTATACCTATACCGCTGGCATTGCACACTGTGCATCACAAAGATGAATCGTCTTCTGGAGGTTGTTCTGGGAAAGCCAGTGTGGGAGCAGAATTCGTATAATTGATACAGTCAAGCTGTGACTCAGGCGAACTTTGGATTTTCTAATAAAAGCGCATGAAAAACGAAAGAAAGGCAGCGGCAAAACCAGAGGGGCTTCTTCCGGCCACTATATTAAAAATGAAAAATGCGAAATCCGAGAGCGGCGGTTAACCGCGTAATAGAGGGTCGCAGCTCTTAGGGGAGAAACAAGCCTCGCACACGGACAAATCTCTCCACACAGCCCGCGGCGAGATAAAGACGTACACACATTAGGAGAGAGAGAGAGGGCCGCCGGCGGCGCAGTTGTATGCACACAGAGGATCCAGCAGCTATGAGAGGGGAAAGCCGGCATCGATCAGCCTCTCTCTCTCTCGTCGAGAGACGCGCCGCGCAGCTCTCTCTGGGCCAAGGTGTATTGATCATTTTCAGATAGGCGGTCGCCGCCGCCGCCGCTTGTGCGCGACGACAAGACCTCGGAGGATTTTCGGAGGATGACGCTGCTGGGGCTTTTTTTCCTCGAGTGCGCGACGACGATGCTTTGCTTCCATGTTTGGACCGCGCAAGGGCACACTCGAGGGGGAAATCGCACTTTTTTCTTTTCTGCTTGGGCATGAATCACGCGACGATTGCCATTACTATTATTCTAATTATACAATATGGGAAGCGAGGAAAATATGCAACTCGGAAAGAAAAAATATCGACCGGAATAAGGGGTTGGATGCGTTATTTTTAGCCCTCCGACCTGATGAGATTCAATGAAATCACCGCCGCGACGGCTATTTAATTTAGTCGTCGTTCGATCCTGCAAGAAATCGCGATAGGTGCAGTGTTTGCGTATACACGCAGAGGTGAAGGTCGTTGTAAAATCGGCCTTTCATTTGATCCTGCATATGAGGTATATACATGCATAGCCCTGATAGCACAGTACGTTTGAGAAACGTTGTAGAAACGTTTCTGTAGAAACGTTAAACGTTTCCCAGAAGGTGTCTGGAAACGTTGCAGAAACGTAATAGAAACGTTAAAATGTCCCACTTAGTTGTGAAATTAAGGTTTTGACAACGATTGGAAAACGAGTTGAGAAACGTTGCTGTATCGTTTCCGGTCCTGAAGAAGAAGAAATTGTTTATAAAAACTGCAACGATTCCAGCACGTCTCAGAAACGTTTCTTTTCACAAGATGATAACGTTTTCAGACCGAATGTAAAAACGTTTCTAAATCGTATGCGATAAAAAAAAATTGTCCGGAAAGGTCCTAAAAGTTGTATAGACGTTGCCGAAACGTTTCCGGTTTCATGCAATAATTTCGAAAAACAGCATGCAATATGTATAGCCTCGTTTGATAAACGTTTCTAAATCAGGTTTGCAACCTTCCAAATACGTTTGGGAAACGTTTCTAAGACGTTTTCATATGCAGAGTAAAATATTATAAAAGAGCTTGTGTCATTATTACTTATATTATATTTATTTGTATAATAGTTAAATGAATATAAACCGAAAGTAAGTAAAATTTTGATTTATACAGATTATTTATTTGATTATAAATATTAATACAATGTGCGCAGCAAAATAGAGCCAAGGTAAAACTAATAATAAATATTAATCGCTATCACTTTCCTTATCGCTTTCTTTACTTTCGTTTTCGTTGTCCACTGTTTTGTATTTTTCAGCTTCAGCGGGATTTTTTTCTTCTTGATCTTCTTCTATATCCTGAAAATTTTCGTCGTTTTCTGGACCGCCAATATTTTTAAGTTTCTTCTCGCGAGCTGCTGAATCTGCAATTCTTTTCTTCGCTTGTTTTAACCATGTTTTGCAGGTGTCATCGGCTTCATTTGACTTGTACGAAACGTCAACAACTTCATCTGGAATATACAGTAAATCAGAAATTAGTTGTATACATTATTCGTTAAACAATAAATTGTAGTTATAGCGTTATTGAATAAACATTACTAAAAATCAAGTCCCATATGCGTAATATTTTGAAGGGGTACTTTCTGTTTTTGCGAAGCGTTCCACAGAAATTGTAATTTAGCGCAACTTTGTCCGTAAGTATATTTCCCAAGATTAATCTAGTTGTATCATGCTTGGTGATTTTCCTGCCTCCTATATTTCTTACGTAGCCACGCTGTAAATATATTTTAGGTAAATCATTTTTTAATAAAATCAGAGAGAGAGAGAGAGTATCAATAATTAGTTTTACTCACAACTTGATTGGCATAATTGGCATCTCGAAGATCATTGTTCAATTTCGCAAAGTCTTTGAGCGAATTAATCGGAAAGCGAGCTGCAATTTCAGAATTGTCGTTGCAATATCCACGAGTACTAATACAGCTCGGTGCAGACGAATGTCGCCTCTCATTTTCCAGCTTTTCTTCTGCTTGATTCCGCAAAACTTCATTTAACATTGCTGAAAATAAGTAATTAAGAATGTAGATTAGCGATATTTGTAATTACTTCGCCTATACAAATAGACGTTACGTACAAGCTACATAAACTAATTTATCATCTCCTTCTAGACTTTTTATTTCTTGTAGTGACATTCGGTTTGGCGCTAAAAGGTTCTTGGAATTTGACGAATTCATCTCATGATTAATTTTTGTTGGCACACGTTTCTTCGAACTGTTGCTCATCTCACTTTGTTCATTGAAATTCTCGATTTCTACTAGCGGGATTCGTACTTCTTTTGGCTTTAAAAACTTTTTGTTTTTTAACGAATTTAAATTGAAGTGTACAGTTTTTGTTGATAGGATTTTCGTTGCAGATTTTTTTATCCTTTTGTTTTTATCATCAACATCAAGTTTTGCGCCGGAACCTGTCCGTTTATTGGACTTTGTTTCTTGCCCGAATGCTACCTGCTTCGAAACAGCTTCGTCGTACGATTCTGAATTAAATATATATATATATATATATATATATA